>JAHBCN010012011.1:0-27623 GCA_019359885.1 Listronotus oregonensis
TTTTTTTTATTTTTTTTTATTTTTTTTTAATTATTAATTTTTATTTTTTTAAAGCGAAATATATCTAAAAAAAAATTTTTGCATTTTTGTCCGCTTTCAATAAAAATTTTAAAAAATATTATATAATTTAAAGTTTCTATAATATTTTTTATTTAAATCAAGCAAAAAGCTAAAGGTGTAATTTTATTTCTTGCTTAAATGTTCTAAAAAATTTTTGCAGGATTTTTTGTACTGAGCCAATTTGTTTTTTTTTTTTTATCATTGGACAGTCCACAAAGGCTGATGCCTAAGTATTAACGTACCGTTTTCTTAAGGGGGGTGAGAGGGAGTTTGTTCCCCCCGGGACTTAAATATTTGGGATTGGGAGGAGAAGGAAAAACCTGGGGGAAAACGGTTCCATTCTTGCCTTTTAGGGATGAAGGGAACGAAGAAAGCGGGAAGTTGGGGCCTCTCAACTGAACTAAAAAAGGTTGCATAAAAGTTGCACTAGTGTTGCTCTGTTGGGAGCTGCCAGAAAGGGGAATTATACGGGCCCAAATTTTTTTTGAAAAAAAAGGGGCCGAAAAAAATACCTATAAAGGGGCGACAGATCCCCTAAGCTCGACGGTGGGCAAAAAGGGGAAAAACCTTTCTGTGAGCGTTGGATCATTAATAAGACGAACGGCTCTTTTTTAAAATGGAGTCCAGAATGAAAAAGTGTTGGGGGGGCCGCCACCCCAACATGAGAACAATATTAAAAAGGGGTCTGTTTGGGGGAAAATACAAGTGTAAAAAAGGAAAAAAAGAGAAAATTTTCTGGCTGGAAGAGGAATCCAATTTTTTTTGAAGCCCCCGGGGGCTATGGATGAAATGTGTTTGGCCAGGGTTTTTTTTAAAAGTAACCCGGGGCAAGATTCGACCTTTTTCTGGAACGGGCGCTTAAAGAGGGTTTAGCATTGGCAGATTTTTTTGCGACAGCGAAAAATGACTTTTTTCGAGGCATTAAACTAAACAAATTTTTGGCCCCCCCAACCAAGATAATTTTAAAAGGCTTGAAAAAATGATATCTGCATTGCCCTTGCGCTTTTTTTCCCCAAACAAAATTACATGGTGGCTTAAAATTGAATACTAGAGTGGAGGTACTATCGTAAACAAAACTATAAATGGGATTGATTGGGGAAAAGAGAAGATCTTTAAAAGTGTAGAAGAAACAGCGTGGGTGCCAGCACTGACCCCCGGGGCCCCCAGCATTAGTTTGGTAAAAATTTTGGGGAATGACCATCTACACTAACGATATACGCGTTAGAAAGGAAAACTGGAAGGCCAAGCAAACCCCGGGGAAGACCATAAGAAAAAATTTTTTAAAAACCCCTTTCCAGACCTGATCAAAGCTTTGGATATTTTAAGAGCAACGATCGGGGTTTTTACCAAAAACTTAAGGGACTTGTTCCAGTTTTGTGAGACAAAGGAAAGAAGATCAGCTGTGGATCTACTGTGACAAAAACCATATTTTATCATGTAAGATCTTATGTTTTCCAGATACTTTAAGTTTTGGGGAAAATTAATGAATTTTTCCATTACTTTGCAAACAACTAAAAAAAGAGATATGGGTCTATAGTTATAAGGAAGAAAAAAAAAACCTTTTATCTGTTTGACTTTAAAAATGATATCGGACATATTATGAGAAACAGGGACAACTGTTGGAAGAGGAAGATTAATAGGAGGATAAAAATAGAATTGGCAGCAAATTTTTTTGGAAAATAGTTCGGTTTTCCCCTTTTAAAAAAAAAAAAAATTTTCCCTCTTCAAAAATTAAAAGGGTGGAAAAATTTGTGCAAAAGTTTTTATTTAAAAAAACGTTACTGCCATTCGAGCAAAGAGAAATTTATTTTTTTATCCGATTTTAAAAAAGGTTTTTTGCTTCTGAGATGGTCTAATTATAACTTTTTGTGGGCTTGGGGAATTTTCGGTTTAAAAAAACTTCGGTTTAATCAGTAGTCCAAAAAGGGGAAATTTAAATTCCCAAAAAGGGGGAAAATTTCCCCACAGAAGCACTTCAAAGTAAAAAATAATCCCCTTTTTAAATAAAAAAGTTATTAGCTGTTACATCCCTTTTGGTCCCCGGAAACGAGGTTTTTTTCTACGTAAATACTGTTTGATAATTTTTATAAACTAAGTTCAATTATTGTCTCCTTAAAGCAAGGGGAAAAACAGCGCTCTGACGCCCCAACTTCTTAAACAGAACGATTAGAAGTTGTTTAATTAGGGGTTTTTATGTAAACCACAAAATACCAATGTTGCCATATCTAGTTTTTTTTTAAAAAAAAAATTCGATGGAAAAAAAAGTTTGGGCTAATTAAATTTTGTTGCTTCTAACAATACAAAAATTTAAAAAATTTAAAAATTTTTTAAAAAATTTTTTTTTAAAAAAATTTTCCTTTTTTTTTTAAAAAAAAATTTTTTTAAAAAAAAAAATTTTTTTTTTAAAAATTTTTTAAATTTTTTTTTTAAAAAAAAATTTTTTTTAAAAAAATTTTTTTTAAAAAAATTTTTACCCCCCCAAAACCAAAAAAAAATTTTTTAAAAAAAAATTTTTTTAAAATTTTTAAAAAAAGGAAAAAATTTTCCAAAAAAAAAAAAAAAAAAAAAAAGGGGTTTTGGGTTCTTTTTAAAAAAAAAAATTTTTTTCCCCCTTTTCCTTTTAAAAAAAAAAATTTTTAAATTTTTAAATTTTTTTTAAAAAAAAAAAAATTTTTATTTTTAAAAAAAAAAAATTTTAAAAAAAAATTTTTTTTTTTTCTTTTAAAAAAATTTTTTTTTTTTTTTAAATTTTTTAAATTTTTTAAAAAAAAATTTTTTTTTTAAAAAAACCCCCCGGGGGAAAAAAAATTTTTTTTTTAAGTTTTTTTTTCCCTTTTTTAAAAAAAAAAATTTTTTAAAAAAAAAAAATTTTTTGGTTTTTTTTTTTTAAAAACCTTTTAAAAAAACTTTTAAAAAAAAAACCCAAAAAAATTTTTTTTTTAAAACCCCGGGTTCCCCAAAAAAAAGGGTAATTTAATTTGCCCCAAAAAGGGTTTTTTTAAAAAGGATTTTTTCGCGACATACCGTTTTTTAAATACTGATTGATGAGTTCTTTTCCCCATCATTCTAACCGTCTTAACCTGCATATCCTCGCAAAAACGAAACGGTTTACGTAGGTACGCGTTGCCCAATTTACCTTTCCGTTTTAAGTTTAAATCCACATGAAAGGTTTTTAGAAAGAATAATAAGTCAAAAAGATAAGATAAAAACCAACTTTTCATTTAATAAGATATTAGCTGTTTCCAAGTCAACAAGTAAATCTTTTCTCTATGTTTTTTTATAATTGTACCTATTCATTCATTAGGGAATTAACTGATTAAATAGAAAATTTGCAATCCAAATAGTGTTAAACCATGAAAACAGACATTAAAAGCACCAAAATAATGGAAAAGCCGCGAATCCCATTATTTTAATTTAATTGAAATCACTAATACTGACGTCATAACACCTTCTACTACGTTCCGCTTCTCGCCAAAATTTGTTTTAAATTAAGTTGAATCCATGTTTATAGTGGTATTTTTATCAATTTGTTTAGCGTTTTATTTTGCTTTTCGGCAGTTTTGTGACTCTAAAACTATTGAAATTTAAGATAATTTGTTAAAAAACCTTTATCTTTAAAATAAGCCTAACATTTAAAAATGGCAAAAAATTTACAAAGATTGCAGGCTTTCTATTTAAATTTTGGTACGAAGTCACATTGCTACGTCATTGCGCAAAGCGACCCGATTTTGTATCGCTGGTGATCCTACCTTGTATTCATTGGCCATGGCGGGACTGACCAGTTAGTTCAAGGCGTGTTGAGAGTGAACTATGTGCTGAACGACATTTTGGGCAGATAACAGACATTTGTTTTTTTACAATTTTTTGATTTACACTAAATATTCGGTGTAAGGATTATGTTATGTTTTTTCCTAAAAGCGCATTTTATACTTAGTAATGCTACTTTTCAGAAGTAACGTAACTTTTACCCAATATTTTGCTATGATTTTTAATACTTAAAAAGTACCCTTGAGGCTATAATTAATAAATCGGCGGGGTCAGTATTAACATGTTAGTAACTACCTTAGACCTGGAGGCTGGTATTAACAGGGCACATGACTTTTTGTTTATAATTATTGTAGATTGGTAGATATTTTGGATTCGTGCCATAAAAAAATGATTTCCACTAAAAATCTGCCATAGTCCGAAAATGAATTCTTTAAAAAAAGAATATCATCTGAGAGGGAAACCCAAAAAAGACTGTAAGTAGTGAGTGGATTCAGTATACGAGTATCTCTTGCAAGTAATAGGCTCAATTTGAGTGTATCACAGGTGATATCACAATATACACCTGCTTAAATTGTGAGCCTGACTTTAACTATAAATAATTATAATTGTGGAGTAAAACTACATTATTGCGGTAAAAATATGCCACTTTTTTTTGTGATGTTGCATAAGTATAAATTAGACATATTTTTATGCCGAATATTTGATTTTTAGTACATAAATAATTGTTGGTGGGTATAAGCCTAATAAATATTAAGCAAAAATAAACAAAAAAACGTTTATTCTCTAAACTAGTTTAACGAGTTTTTAGTTTTTAAGATTTTTTTGTTAGGCACCACACAAGTCACCTTTTTTACCTTGAATCATAATTGAGGCATTGATGTCATTCTAAAAGTTGTAATGTCATTTAGTTATTTAAGTTAATAAATATATTTTTGTTATAACTTTAATAATTTGTGTAAGTGAGTTTAGATCATATCATTTTTTATTCTTGTTAGTTGACATAACATATAGGGTTAATTATTACTCCATCTGTCAATACTTACCCCAAAGCTGTTAAATTTAGTCCTAAGCACGAGGTAAGAATTAATAACTGACATTAAAAAAATTGTTTAGAACAATATACTTTTATGTTTGATTTATGTTAAATTGTATAATACCTAATTGGGTAGAGCAATATATATTATAAAAATTACATCCTAATGTTAAAAAATTTCAAAACTTCAACTAAAATCTCAATTTTTGTTAATTGTGGCCTCGGCTTCCTCTCCTAAAAAACGAAAAACAGACCTTATTGTCATTTCTGTTACGTCCCTTAATGACTAACTAATTCACCCTGTATAAACTCTATCTGACTTTTCTGCTCTATTCTCTTAAAATAAGTTTATTGCCCTCAGTGGGGAGTTGAGCTTCAGCTATTTGTCTAATGAAAGTTTATGTGGATACAGTGAGAAATACGATTTCTTTTTTCTGATTTAGGGGCTGCAGTAAATCATCGCTGTGTTTATAGGTGAAGAAAATGAACGAAAGGAAAAGTTTTCTTACGGTTTAGTTAAGTTTGTACTATATATTTTGTATTTATAAGGGGTGTCCAAAGTCGATAACTTATTAGTTCTTTCTGGATAAAAAAATCATTTTTTGTTCTTAAATTTTAAAATCTAATTGGGAAAGCCAATCTTGTTTATATATTTTTGGCTTTGTGCTGCTTGTGGCTAAATCACAACGTGTAAGTTTGTCACTTAGAACGAGATACTCTATTTTTATTACATTTTTCGATTTACGAAATTTTAGGGTTATAATGAAAAAAAAATTAGGTAATAAAGCAATCTACAGAAAAAAGCAAAAGTCTAATAATTACCCAGAAGTATACAAGAATACCCAAATAACTTTATTGCTTCCTGGTAAATTTGCTTTATACAAGGAGAGATGCGAGCGATACAACATAGATGGAAAATAGAACTATATTAATAGCAACCATATTTTAACTCTTATACCAGATAGAAAACAATATAGTGTAAAGCAGACATACGCCGAGTGATGATCGCGAGGTTAAATTTAGCAATGGACTTAGCAATTGTTAAAAGTTAACAACGGTTTAGAATGTTTAACAAAATGTCAGATTTTGACAGGTTGCCCACTAAAATCATTGAATAACACTGACATTGACGTTTTGTTAAACATTCTAAACCGTTGTTAACTTTTAACAATTGAAGGGTACAGGGGAAAAGTCAACTAAGTCCAAAAATAATAATTTTTCAGGAGAAAGAAAACAAAGTTTAAAACGATAAAGTTCCGAAGCTTTTGTGGCTTTTTTCAGCGATTTTTTCTTTTTAATATTTAGTTTAATATGTACTTTTCTTTAATAGCTATAGTAATGTTATGATTGTATTTTTATTTCGTAGCTAGTTATTTTTTATTTAAACAAAAAGTGGACTGAATTGGTTTTTCCCCTGGGTACATAAAATAGTACATTATACATCTAGGTAGAGAAGTAAACCACTACTGACGGCATTATTATTATATACCTAGGGAAAAAAGATTACTTCTCGGTAGCGAAGTAGAGTTAATAATGCTGATTTTTTAGGCTAGTAGTAAAAAACAATGTTTTTTTGGATTTTTTATTTCGTTATTTTAGGCATTTCTACATGCTAATAATGAAACCAAACAAGTGTAATCTGATCCTAAAAGTCGCTTTGATCATCGGGCACATCGTGTGCCTCGGATAGTAATTCAGGCTGATTAACAGAGAGTAGTTGGCTGTAATACTCTTTAGATCCTTCTTCTTCACAGAATTTTATTAGAACTTTCAGATCAGCGCACTTTTCTTTGGGCAGAGGAATAGGCCTATGGTAGAGTTGCTTGGGTTCTTGAAGATCTAGGACATTTTATTTTTTCTTCTGATTCTTCCGTTCATCTTTGATCAATGATGACGCGAAAGCTCCGTTATAGGTTTCCCTATGGTCCACGGTTTTGCATTTTGCTTTAAAATTTTTTAACTGTTTTAGTTGCCTAATAGGAAAAGGAAACTTTTTCTTATACAACTTGGAGGACAAAAAATTACCCCATCCTTTAAACATAACTTGTTCACATGATACCACAACAAACGGATACTGCTTGGTTCGGGCGGCTTCTATAACCTCTCTCCAACCATCTGGGGTTTCAGCCTTTCCACTTTTGGGAATCAACCCCATGTTTTTGTCGGGCTCCATGAAGGAATGACCGCGTACAGGGTAAGTAATTGTCACAGTTTCAAATCTTTTTAGATCAGCAGTTACATAGTGGAAGAACTGGATGATGGTGTGGTTTTTGTTTTGTCCCCCGCACGAGTCGGCGAAGACATAAAGTTTCTTAACAGCCGGATCCAGGTAGGTGTTGAAAAAATGATAGAGCATTGAGGCAACATCATCTGACCCCTTCTTTGCGATAGTTTGGTCGTAGGTGTACATTATTGAAGCACCACTTGACAAAATATGCACATTGGAAATATAAAATGACAGCTGTCTTCTGAAGTAGACCTCAGCAGAAGTTATAGTCGAAGTGGGGAATTTT
The DNA here is from genome assembly GCA_019359885.1 of Listronotus oregonensis. Taxonomy (NCBI): domain Eukaryota; kingdom Metazoa; phylum Arthropoda; class Insecta; order Coleoptera; family Curculionidae; genus Listronotus; species Listronotus oregonensis. The sequence continues at coordinate 7,375 of JAHBCN010012011.1, forward strand.
TTTTCCGAAATCTATAGCAATAGCCTCTACAGTTAATGATTTTCTAGCTTCAGTCTTTGCACGCCTTTTCAATTCATAAAACCAATCTGCCTTTTTCAAATGAAGTGCCTTTTAACTTTCTAGCTTCCTAACATCCTCCTCAAACGTCACTTTATTGTCATCACTTTTTACTGCTGCAATTTTCCTATCCAGCTCAGTAATTTTGGCTTTCTGCTCATCACACCAGCAGCACGTTTCGGTTCGTGGGTAGCCGAAAGCGATGTTGAACTCTGACACAAAGATTAGCCTGAATGTTTCATAACACATCTCAATATGGGGATGTTTAGTCAAAAATAATTCAAGAAGCTTTTTAACATTCATATCTTCTGGGAGGTATACTCTGTTAGAGTCTTTCAAGCTGTAGTGCGCTTTACGTCCCTTTAAGGAGCCAAAAAACTGCAATAATAATTCACGGGTTTCTTGAGATACCTTGTGAGGTCTATTGCATGTCTCTACTGCACTGCCATCCCTTATAACTCTAACTTTGTACCTATAGGCACTTTCATTCAATCTAGCATCTTCTTCATTTTGCCTTGTCCTTCTTCGAAACACAGGTCGTAATGAGATGAGGCCAGATAAGTAACTATTTTGGGCATCATTACCATTCTCACGTATTATTATTAAATTGTCCTATTAAATCACTTTGTTCGGCAACAGAAATATAAATTCAATCTAATAAATCCAAATATATCACTACACTTAATCGCATTTTAATTAAATATTATGTGTTTATTTTTAAACGCAATCTCATTGATTTTGTTTCATCTATGGTAAATTTAGGACTTACAAAGGAAAACTCTCTCCTTTTTCCAATAAAGACTCTTACTGTTCTTGGTACAAAGCAAAGTAATAAATCCTTGTTTGAAACCTATAAAAACTCCAAAAACCGAATAAAGCATTGACAACTGATATATAAAAGGACATAAAGGAGAAACTGGCCCTTTACCACCCACGAGTTAAAGCGTAAACAGCCGAGTCAATGGACACAATTTGTATTGTCATATCGACAATTTGACAATGATGCGAGATAAATTATCAGAAAGGTGCGTTATAGGCTATTGATTTTGCGGCATTGGGTCATTAGATCGAGAATATTAGGTCAGTGTGTTTCTGTTTACTTATTCAGACAATGGTGTTATAGGGCACATAGGAAATTTAGGTATACATTATAAATAATAGTGTTTGTCTATGTATGTTTGCTTTAAAGAAGGAATATTTAAAGTAATTAATACCCTACTTCCAAATTATGCTTTGATACTAATGGTGATCTCTTTTGTACCCCTGCAATTTACACCAACCTATGATTAAATTTATCATACAAATTTGTCTCCTCCTTACAATTTGTGTATTACATGTAGCTTTTTTCCTTTAAACTAAATTTGCCTATGTAATATTATTTATATGAACATGTAACACCCAATCGAAAACAGGTTAATATGTCCAGTAAAAATCCTTTAAATTGTTTTATTGTTCGGGAAGTAAAAATACATCAAAAACTGTATATTCATCACTGGCTTTCATACTTATTTTTAGTGATGAGCGAGACCGGTCTTGATCTTGGTCTTGCAGCAAGACCAAGACCAAGACCAAGACTGCCTTTGCGCTTGCAAGACCAAGACCAAGACCGGGGTATGCAAGACCAAGACCAAGACCGAGGAGTGCAAGACTACGCAAGACCAAGACCGACCTGCAAGACTCTTGCATTTATGCGATTTTTTTTTGATTATAAATTTCAATTTTTATACTAAATATATAGAGGTATTTCATACAGACATGACAAAAAAATTGTCGAGAACTGCCAAGAAGGCGATTATTTAATAAGTAACAGGTTTTTTTTGATAAAATAATAATTAAATCGATTACTTTGTTATATATCTCCGAAACCGTTCACGAAAGACAAAAACTAGGGGTACACAGTTATAAAAGCTGAAAATTACTTTCATATTCCTAATGTTAAATTAGCTATCTAGTAATGCCACTTACAGGGTAAATTAAAAATTTCCAAAATCCAGAAATACCTTATTTTTGTTCCACACTGTAAGAAGCGGCATCACAAGATTACTTCTTAAAACTAAGAATAAATGTGAAAGTGATAGATTTATAAAACAAATTGTCATGTCATATAGAAGTTCTTTTTAGATTAATGAATTTTTAATATCACAAAAGAATGATGACGTCATTTTTGTCAAAACCGAAAATGATATTTAAAAACTATCAACGTCGACATTGTTCCTATATGACAGTTCAACAATTTCCAGCATAATATACAGGGTGGCGATTTTTTTATAAATGGATTTTTTGCCATTTAGTTTTTATTTTAGGTTAAAAGTTAAAAATAAGGGAGTTTTCTTGAGTGGCAGTGAATTCTTAGGAAAAATAAATAATTCCACATTAACGTCCTTTTTTCCTACAATTTTTTTATGTTCAGATCTCGAGCTTTGTCACACTCTTGAGCCACCTTGTAAATGTAGAATGTTTATAACGTATTTTCACAAACTTTGTGCGGCAAATGTTAAACTAATTTGAAGATAAAAAGTTCATATGGGCTAAAAAGATTCTTGAATAACTTTTTTTAATCAGAAACCTGTGCTTCATATCAGAATCATTCTAACGGAAATTTCACGTCACAACATCACATTTTGTATTTGCTTTAATTTTATATGGTTCTTAAAAGAAAATTTAAATAATTCTTATTACTAAAATGTTTCTATATGTCACTAAATGTATAAAAGCAGGTTATGTCTCAATTCAACTAAAAATGGACCACAATAAATAAATAACCCCTACATTTAAAATATGCTTTTTAATCAAATAATTTAAATGTACGTGTAAGGTTAAAATTGGTAAATTTTAAAATTTAAAAGCAAAAAATATAGCCTTCATCTTTATTTATTATTAAGTACTAAAAAATATATTTTATTCAAGATTGATTAGTTTAAATAATTACTACCAAAAAAAGCAAGACCAGCAAGACTCTTGCAGCAAGACCAAGACCAAGACCAAGACCGGGTGGTGCAAGACCAAGACCAAGAACAAGACCTTCTTTTGGCTTGCAAGACCAAGACCAAGACCAGGCTTGCAAGACCAAGACCAAGACCAAGACTAGCCCGGTCTTGGTCTTGGTCTTGCTTTGCTCATCACTACTTATTTTGTAGATTGGTGTTTTTATGTTTTAGTTTTAATTACTGAGAATATAAATAAATTTATTTATATTATCATAAACGACCATGCACACTTTAAATGGGTTTTTGGCGACCCGTAACCAAATTTAAATGTGTTATTAAGGACCTCAAAAGAACCAATTTTTATTATTGCACCAAAACTCTAAACCTACAGGGTGACCCGCTAGAGCTAGGTATAATTTGTGTCCTGTAATTTTTTTAAAAATGGTTTGCTAAGTATTTACTGTATTTAAATAGTAAATGATACAAAAACTTCAACATTTTTTCTCTGTATATTAATTCATTTAACTTACAAAGTGTTATAAGGTAAAATAAACATGCGAAGAAACCAAAAAATAATATTCTAATGCTAAATAATTTCCTTATAACATTGCATTTTTGATTTTAAATGATATGGGGTTAAAATAAATAAAATAAATAATTTAAATAAAAAACACTACAAAAATCAGATTATTAAAAAAATAATTTTTTTTACTATTTTGGACCGAAATTTTTGATCAAAATCAAATGTTTGTTTTTATTTTCTTTGTTATTTATCTCATTTAAAAAGTTTATATAACTTTTTATATGGACAATTCTGAGAGCTTTATTTCTAGTTATATAATTTTTTTTAATACCGTTTATAGTTTTTGAGATATTATTGACTTTGTTTTAAATTTTTAATTTCAATATCTCAAATACTTCAAAAGTCATACGAAATTTTAAGACTTATGCATTCTTACAAGATCTTTAATTTAAGAGGTATTACTTTTTGTATGAATTCAATACTTTTTGAGTTATAATCAAAAAATTAAATTTTGAGACTATTTTAAGGTATAACTCAAGTTTTTTAATTTATTATTTCTTCATCAAAAATTTTTGTTAAACTTTTTTTTTAATTAAATAATCTTAATTTTTGATTATATAACACTTTTCATAGCTACTAGAGTTTTCGAAATATTAATGATTGTGTTAATCTCCACATACGATTAATGGTTATAGTCTGTCTCAAAGTATATCGTTATGGCTTTTGAGTAAACCCATTTTTTCATAAGGGCAGGGGTGCGCCAGGTATTTCTTGAGTATTAACCATTAGGCATATAAATATTTTGGCTAATATTTTAGTGGCAGTGTTGAATAACCGTTTTTACTGTTCGTTTCGAAAAAGTTGTTTTACGAGAATATAACTATGTCGCGTCGAAATCATTTGTCATTAGATGCAAAACAGGTTGTGAAAAATGTGTATGAAACTTTAATCAGTGGAGGTCTAATTAAACAAGAAGCTTTAAAAGAAAACTGTTACTTACAAAAACTCCAATATCATCGATAAGGGATATTATTATTAGTGAAGAATTGAACAAAAGAAAAAAAACGTAGTGATTTTCAATCTCACCGTATAGACAATAGTGATCAGGACCTAATAAGAAGGAAAATATATTGTCTTTATGAAAGCGGAGTTATTTTCCCCTTGGATAAACTGAAAAAGAAGCTAGACAAAAACGAATCCAATATAAATATTAGCCGTGCCACCCTCCATAGAGTTGTTTGTAAAATGGGATTTAAATACCGCAAAATAGACAAAAGACAAGTAGTAATGGAATCGCACAGATTACGCACTTGGAGATTTAATTACCTTCAAGAAATTAAAAGATATAGGTTAGAAAACAGATCCATAATTTACCTTGATGAAGTATCCAAAGGATGGGTTGATTCCAGTCAAAACTGGAATGGTTCAGAAGACGGATTTGTCCCAAACTGCTTGCTGTTGTCTGCAAAGAATATTAAGGATTCTAGTTTGGATTATCATGAGGATACAAGTGCAGAACTTTTCAAAAACTGGTTTCAAAATTATCTTTTAAAAAATATTCCAAACAACAGTGTTATTGTCATGCATAACGCAAGCTACCACAGCCGTCTGCTACACAAAGCATCAGCTTCATCAAGTTCAAAAACTAAAATTCAGGAATATTTGTTAGAAAATGATATTTATTTTAAATTCAGTTACAAAAAAACGCAACTTTTGGAAGTCCTAAATTCATATGCAATTAAAAAACAATATGTATGTGGCTGAACAGACTGGGCATACTGTCTTACGGCTTCCTCCGTATCACTGTATGTTTAACCCCATAGAGCATTTGTGGAACCAAGTAAAATTAAAGATCAGACCAGAAAATGTTACACCTAAATACTTTAGGTCCCAGTGTAATAAATTTAATAAAAAAATGTAATTACTAACATACCAGTTGAGAGCTGGAAAAATTCACTACAGCACATTATAAAAATTGAGGACTTTGACATTTCTATCCAAAACAACATAAATCCTATTGAAATTATACTTAATGATGACTCTGATAGTGAAACAGAATTAGATTTAGATATTTAGATTAAAAATGTAAATATTTATACATAATGCAGTTATAAATTTATTTAAACTTTGCATATATTTAATTTCTTAATGTAATTTTAAGATTATACTTACCTAAATAAACAATAAATTATAAATCTTTATATTATTAAAGTCCGTCTCTAATGTTTTGTCCTTTAATACCTACCGATCCGCAGTTTTATTGCTGTCGGCAGGTATAATCCATAAATAAAGGCAAGAGCTAACACGGTATACTTTGAGACATACTTATACCAAAGACGAAGGCATTTAAATTTTTGCCTACATTATTTTAAATTTTTAAATTAAGCATTTGATGCTTTACCATTCCTTGTAGCCAATATTTCTCACTACTCTCATAGGCAAAAATAAAATTACAAACAAAAACCAACAGAATAACTTTTAACTATCGGCTTTTACGTTACTGGTTTGTTATTTGATTTTTTATTAAAACTGGACATTAGAATGGTAATTTAAGCTTTTATGGCTCTTTAGCTTTATATTATTTGAATATAAATTATATATTATAACGTCACTTTTATTGGCCCTTATATAATCCAATAAATACCTACGTATTTATTAGGGGCATTAAAAGAGATATTTGCAATTTCTTTGTTCGGATATGACAATTCCGTTTTAATCTTTGCAAATGGTTATCGTATTCTTGTTTACTACTGTTTGAAATAATAAATTACCTGAGTATATTTCCTATAAATGTATTATTTAAAATTTAAAAATTTTTTTTTTTAAAATTTTTTTAAAAAAATTTAAAATTTTATTTAAAATTTTAAAAATAATTTTTTTTTAAAAAGGGGTTTTAAAAAAAAAAATTTAAAAAAAAATTTAAAAACAAAAAAATGTTTTTTTTTTTTTTTAAAAAAACAATTTTTAAAAAAAAGGTTTTTTTTTTTCCAATTTTTTAAAATTTTAAGTTTTTCAAAAAAAAAAAAGTAAAAACTTTTTTTTTAAAAATTTTAAACCAAAAATCTTTTTTTTTTTCCAAAAAACCCTTTTTAAAAAACCCGGTAAAAAAAAAAAAACCCCCAAAAATTTGGCTTTTGGCCAAATTTTTAAAATTTTTTGGTTGAAAAACCCTTGGGTTTAAATTAATTACTCTCTTCTTTTTTTCCCCTTTAGCCACTTTAAAAAATAAAATTTTAACCCAAAATTTATTTTAAAAATTTTTTAAATTTAAATTTTTTAAAAAATTTAAAAATTTAAAAAAAAAATTTTAAAAAATTAAAAAACTGAAAATTTCCCAAAACTTAAACCCCAAAAAAAAGGGAAAAAAAAATTAAAAACCCCTTAAATTTTTTAAAAAAATTTTATTAAAAAATTTTTAAAAAATTAAAAAAAAATTTTTTTTTTTTTTTTAAAATTTTTAATTTTTTAAAAAAAAAAAAAAATTTTTTTTTTAATTTAAAAAAAAAAAAAAAAAAAAAATTTTAAAAAAAACCTTTTTAAAATTTTTTTTAAATTTTTTTTTTTAAAAAAAAAATTTTTTTTAAAAAAAAAAATTTTTTTTAAAAAAAATTAAAAAAATTTTTTTTTAAAAAATTTAAAAATTTTAAAATTTTAAACCCTTTTAAAAAAAAAATTTTTTTAAAAAATTTTTTTAAAAAAAAAATTTTTTTTTACCTTGTTTGTTCCCTTTTTTGATTTTTTAAGAAAAACCCCAAAGGGGTTTAAAAAATTTGCATACCTCCCCACCTTTTTTCCCCAATTTTTTTAATTGCCTTTTTTTTATCATTCCCCCAAATAAAAAAAATTTTTTTCCCGGGGTTTATTTTCTTGTGACCCCCCTTTAAAAAAAAAATTTTTAAAAGTTAACTATAAACATAGTTTGTTCGTTACTTTAAAGGGTGTATGATCGGTTTAAGAGATAAAATCGGATTTTTTTGCGAAAACAGTGTTGGAAGCAAAAATAAATATATTTATTTTGAACTATAAAATTAATTTAAATATTTTAAGTTTTTTTAAAAAAATTTTTTTTTGGTTTTTTTTTCGATGTCAAATTCTCTGCCTAATACATAACCCCATTTTTTTGGTTTTAAAAAAATTTTTTTTTTAAAAAAAAAAAATTAAAAAAAAAAAAAAAATTTTTTTAAAAAATCCCCATTTAAAACCCAAAATTTTTTTGAAAGAATTAAATATTTATTAGCTGGTTTTTTCCCTTTAAAAAACCCCAAAAAATTTTAAAAAATTTATTGATTAACACGTTGAACTATTAACATTGGGGTATCATTGGTAAAAACGGGTAGAGCCGGCCTAAAAGGTCTTGCGCGAATGACTGCTGCCGACTATAGGCTATTCTGTCTTAGCGGTATTAAATAATATTAATTCAAAATACGCATTGGGATGTTAATAAGACGAAAATAATAAGAATTATATGATTTTGTAATGATGTAGTAACCATGGTAATAAAGTTATACCTGTTACTAGTCGTTATTTATGTTCAGTAAACTCTAACAATTTATGTTGGCTATATGGCTAAATACTCGCTCCAAGAACGTTTGGTTATTGTCCAAAAATTTCACGAAAATGGTCGTTCTTTTGTGAACACTTTTCGCATTTCGCGGAAACTTGGTCTAAATAATCGCCCTTATGTGCTTGCCATTCGTTGCATCATTGGGAAATTTAAAAGTAATTTTACTCTTCACGATGTAAAAACTCCAGAAGACGCCAAAATGCCAGAACTGTTGAGAATGTTGCTGCTGTAAGAGATAGTGTTGCAAAGATCCAAATTTATCAATTTCTTGTCGTGCTCAAGAGTTGGGACTTAAAAAACAACAACTTGGCGAATTTTGCAAAAAGATTTAAATTTACAATCGTATAAGATTGTTTTGACCCAAGACTGGACCTTCGTCAGCGCCGCGAATTTGCTGCTTGGAGTTTAGAACGACTTGAACGGAATCACAATTTTGCAGAAAAAATGATCTTATCAGATGAAGGTCATTTTTGGTAAAGTAGATACGTAAATAAACAAAATTGCCGTTTCTGGTATGAAAACAATCCACAACAGATTTACGAGAAGCCTTTGCATTCTGGTGGTGTGGTTCATGACATGGTGGTATCGTTGAATTATTTTTTTCAAATGAGGTTGGAGATTCCGTTACAGTAAATGGTACAGGATATCGACAGATTTTGACAAATTTTTTATTGTCAAATTTGGATGCACTTAATTTAGAAGATATATGGTTCCAGCAAGACGGCGCTACATGTCATACTGCTCATGAAACTGTCGCCATACTGCAAGAAAAGTTTGGTGACAGGATAATTTCAAAAAATGCAACTGTTGCCTGGCCACCAAGAAGCTGTGATTTGACTCCTTTAGATTACTTTTTGTGGATTATTTAAAATCCAAGGTTTATGCAAATGGGCCACAAAGCCTTGATTACGCACGATTTATTGCACAAAGTCTTTGAAAATTGGATTCGTCCAATTCACTGGTGTACACGAAGCCGAGGTGGACATTTAAACGACATTCTATTTAAAACATAAATGTTATCGATTGTACTTTAAGATAATATAAAAAGTGTGGTTATATCTGAAATTATCTCTATTTTATATAATTTTAAATCATATCGTTCTATTGAAAAACCCTTTATAATATTAAATGGCCTCTGCTTGCATGTTCCGGCTATGGCCATGCAATAAGAAATAACATTTTAAGAAGTTAATTTGAAGTGAGTGCTAAATTACTCTGTGTTTAAGCACTTAATTTACTGTTGCCAAAATGCACACTGTCAGGCTTCTAACTGGACATTTCAGAAATATAATTGCAGTCTTTGCCTGAGCAGAAAACGGTAATTAAGTTTTATTCGTTTAGATCTCTAATACACAATCTTACATTTTTTTCAAGTTATTTACAGAATTTTATTGGGTTATTTAAGCCCTAGAAACATTTAAAGGTAATGACCTTTAATTAATATGGGGTTGTAGCACCGAGAAAGCTTGTTCGCTGTCGCAAAAGAAGTCTGTCAATACTTATCCTTTAACCTTGTGGCAGTTAGAATGCACTGAATGACCTTAATTGAACACACACATGTTTCACAGCAGTTTTAAAAAGCAGGGGTTTCTCTTTCGCGCCACAAACTATTTCTGACATATTTATCTGTATACTGTGTATGTTACCTAAATCAGACTCAGCTCCGAGGAATTGGTAAATATTTATAAAAGCCACTTTTATAAATACCTTTACTGTCCATCTGAACAGGCCCTGAACTTTCCACCTTGTACGTTTTTTTATCCCATTATCCCATATATTTTTATCATAGAGTGTCTGGGCCGCAGAATTTTCTGTTTGCAGAGATCTTTCCTATCCCTCCAAACCTTCAAGTATTTAAGTTAGAACCTGGCAGAGCTGGGACGGATCCTTTAAAAAAGGAATCGATTCACAGATCGGATCCTCGTAAAGGAATCGAATCACCCATACAAATCACGATTAATTTTTAAAAAAAATAAACAAATTCGGGGAATTCATTCCTTTTGGATCACGAATCCAATTATCTTTATTTTTTACTTCAAGGTTACTGGGATACGAAATCTAATAATCCAGATGATTAATTAATAAACCCCAAGAATTAAGCCTTTTAAAGTGTTAACTTTTCAAAACAGTTTTTGGAAATATTCTTAAAATTTAAATATTTTTTGAGGTCAACATGAATAACCTAAATGGAAATTTTTTTAAACTGTATTTTAAAACTTTATGCCAGATTTTCAAGGGGACTTAAGCAACTTATAAATGGGACATCTTATTGCAATTTTCCTGAAGTTTCACCAGTACCGTTTAATAATTTCTCTGCTAAGAAATAAAAATCTAAGTGACAAAACAACAGTTTAAATGATTTTATTTTAATAAAATTTTTATAATACTTAATAAAGATAATAAGTAAATTTAAAATATTGCATTGCTTTAAACCCTTTACCCTTAATAATGGGATAGAGTGTTACCATTCTCCAACCTCTAGGCATGCTTCTGATCAGGTGGTCAATTCCCTGTGGTATCTTTATTCCAGGCAATACCAACTCCTCTCAAGGTCCTAGGTCTGAGGAGAACGTTGCAAATTGAGCAATCTCCTCCCATCATATCCACCGTGTTCATTGGGGAAAGTCGGGAGATCTTGGTGGGGTAACAATGTGACATCATAATGTTGAAAGAAGTCCATTGGACTCTTGCAACATGTGGTCGGCATTATCTTGTTGGAAAGTTGGTTTGCCAGGGTGTCGATATGGAAAGATGGGGTTCTAGAACTTCTTGGATATAACGCTGCGCGGTCATGTTTCTGATGAAAAATACCTGGACCATAACTATAGCCCCAAAATTAACAGGTGGGAAATGTCTTTCAACAAAAAACGGGATTCCTCCTTCCCCGCCCTTCTAACCCTGGCTCGACCATCGTGCATGCCTAAGCAAATCAGGCTCATAAAGAAATACTGTTCCATTTCCAGGTGACCTTCTCTGCCCACTCAAGGCGTTACTCGGTGTTCTGGAGTAAAGGGAGGACCCGTGTGCCGGTTGAAAACAGAAAAACTTTCATTCGTCGGTAAACAGTTCGCATGCCAATAGGTCTTCCATGTTCTACAAACCATTCATTTGCAATGGACCTGGTAAAGGGAAACGGCCCTTAAAGCCAATAATCTTGGGACGATCTTCACGGTCTGTTGTTCTACGGCGGCGTCAATGCCCCTTTCGCGTACGCCTTCTTGAAGCCAGCCTAACAACACCTAACCACAGTGTCTAACTTCTTTGCACTCAAGCAACTGCAATTTCCCAAAAAAGTCCAGCTTTTAAGTCCCATTACCCCTCTCAAACCACTAAGGACGAAATCGTACAGGTCTCCGTATCTAGGCATCGTAACCAATCGTAAAGAATTCAAAACCAAAATCGCCAAATTTGGTCTTTACGCCAGTATTCATTTTAGTTGTTGTGAATTTTAAAAAAACAGTATAAAAACCGAAATCTCGCTGATAAGGCTGCAAACTCCATCAATGGTTATTTTCAGTAAGATAAATAAATTCACCAATTTTTTAATTAAAAAACCATTTAAACTGGGTGTTGATTTCCCCAAAGAAAAATTAATGTATTTAAAAAAGGGATCATTTTGGTGAACTTGAAATTAAAAAATAATTTTTAAATTCCCTTTAAAAAAAATTGCCGGGGTTTTTGGATAACAAAACTATGGTTAAAAAATTTTTAAATTTTAAAATTTGCTCGGCCTAAACACAATTTTGGGTTTAAAAAAATTTTTTTTTTTAAAATTTTGTTTTGGAACTAAAACTATTTTAATTTAAAACAATGTTGGGGTGCTTATTTAAAAATGAGAGTTTTAAAAATTTTAAATTTGAAAAAAATATATGAATTAAAATGAGGAAAATTGGAAAAAAAAAATTTTAAAAAACCCAAATTTTCCCAGTTCGGGATATAAGAATTTTGGGGGCCAAGTCAAAATTTGGAAATTAAGAATCTTAAGTGAAAATTTAAAATGGCATATTCAAACTGGCGAATTTTGGCATTTGTCTCAAATTAGAAATATAAGGAATCGATTCCTTTTTGGAATCGGATCGTCCCTAAAATGAATAGATTCCGGATCATTTAAAAGTTATATAACGAATCCGGATCACGGATCCTATTTTTAAAAAGGTATCGATTCCAGCCTTCGGATTCTTAAAAAGGAATCGATTCCTGGATTCGATTCTAAAAGGATTTCATATAAAGTGTGTCCCAAATTGGTGCGGAATGTATGGCGATCTTGGAAACCACGATAGATAGAAAATGGTTAAATGGGGAAAGTTTTGAACAATTATGTTACTGTAATCCCGTTTACTAATGGTTTTATCTATTCAGGTTCTTGAGAAATTTTGAAAAAACCTGAATCAAGCATTTTTGAAAATTGGCCATATTTTTTTTATAAGTGAAAATTTTTCAAATCTGTAAAAACTTCTTTAAACCAACTTTTTTTTTGTAGAATATGACGTGTAGTTAATTTTTATTTTCTACGTTTCGGGTTTTTAGAATCATCATGAACTTTAAAAGAAAATTTATTTGGCTTTTCTCCAGAATAAAGATATTAATATATTATTTTAAAAAATTATACTTTTTTTAGAGATTATTATTAAATAATAGTAACAAAAAACAAAAAAAATGAAAAGGTTTAAATCTTTATAAAATTGATTTGTTTTAATACTATAATAAATAATTATTTTTATGAAAATTATATAAAAAAAAATAAAACTTGAAAACATTAAGCGTTATAAATAATTTTATTTTATTGTTATACGGAGGGTGTAGCACTAAATATTTGATTATATTACTTAAAAAGATAAGAAACTAAAAAATTGTTTTTATTAACTGACATTGACTTCTGACAACTTTAAAAAAAAAATAGTTACTGGTTTAGGTACAGTGTATTTTTAATATTTAAAAAAATATATAAAAAAAAATAAATAAAACTTTTAGCCATATAGATAGGTTTTTATAGTTTATTTTGATTTCTGGGTATATCAAATTAAAGAAAAATTATTTGGCTTTTTCCAGAATAAAATATTTTTATTTTTTAAAAAAATTATACTTTTTTTAGAGATTTTATGGAGGCAGTCTCTTGCAATAAAAAAAAAAGGTAATTTTTTTACCGGCCCACGGCGATTTTATTGAAATTTTAATACGGGGTTTTTGGGGCGCTGTAGAATTGAAGTCAAATTTTTCGGACCTTTTAGTTTTTATGTTATAATGCACCGCTCGGACCTCCCCCAAAATTAAACAAAATTTCCTAAATTCTCTTCTTAAAACCTAAATAAATTTTATGGAAATACACCTATTATTTTATAGGATAAATTTATTTCCCTCCATTTAACAAATATTTTTAATAAAAAATAAAACAAAAATATTATTTTTACTTTTAAAATTCAAAAAAATTGTCAGTGATTTTAAATTTTATGTTGGTAAAAAGAAAATTGATGGATTCCTTTTAAAATTAAATCGCGAAAAATAAAAATAATTCAAATTTATAAAGTAGGCCATTCAATTGTTTTTTTGGGTCCAAAAAAATTTCAAATCACTAGATAATTTTGTTGACATTTTGATAAAAATAATATTTTGTTCTATTTTTTTAAAAAATTTTTTAAATGAAGGTGAATTAAATTTATCTTATAAAAATAATAAGTGTATTTCCATAAAATCTTCCATTTTGGCTGTAATCAGTTTTAAGAAGGAGGAATTTTAGAAAAGTTTACAGTTTTGAGGTTAGGTCCGATGGGCGTTATAACTGAAAAACTAAAGTGTCCGACAAAATGACTTCAGATTCGTGATCAAGCAAAAACCCCAGTATACAAAATTTCAATAAAGTCTGTGGGCGTAAGTAAAAAATTACCACAAAAACATGAAAAGACATAAAAGATTTAATTCTTTATAAAATTGATTTGTTTTAAGTACTATAATAAAATAATTATTTTTATGAAATTATATAAAAATAGAAAATTAACTTACTTGAAATCATTGCCAACCGTTATAAGATATATATGTTATTTCAAACATAAAAATAATTATTTTATTATAGTACTTAAAACAAATCAATTTTATAAAGAATTAAACCTTTTTATGTCTTTTCATGTTTTTTGTTACTATTATTGCGAGCAGACTAGCTCCTCCATAATAATCTCTAAAAAGGTATAATTTTTTAAAATAATATATTAATATCTTTATTCTGGAGAAAAGCCAAATAATTTTTCTTTTAAATTGATATTCCCAGAAATCAAAATAAACTATAAAAACCATCATGAACTTTATTTTTTCATATGGCCGACATATTGGATTTTTACGCAGCCAAATAGTGCTTTTTATTCTGATTTTAACAATGTATAACATGTTATAATTTTAAAGTTTATAACCTCATTTATTTCAAAATATTTTCTTACTTGGCCTTGATTCCGGCAAACGTCATTTTTTTTGTAAACAATAAAATATAAGTAATTGTCAAAATAGATAAGCTGAACAGATATTTTACAGAAATGGGTTTCGCGAACAAAGCTACTACACGTAACAAGTTAATTGAAACAAGTAAAAACAAAAACAATAAAAAGTGGCTAAACTAATATTCCTACTAAAATGGAGATGTAAAATAACGACCTAAAATTTAAAACGTTGTCAATTTCTCTCAACATATTTACGATATTTTTTTAAATAGTCTTAACTACCCTATGAATGGTTGACTTAGGTATGTGGAATTTTCTATCAACATCCCTGGCTGAAGATGTTGGATTTTCGTTAAAATGTTGGTTAACTGCAGCATCTCGTTGTCGATTTTTTTCAACGTACTTCTTAGGTCGTGGTTTTTAAAACTTCCGAATTCAAGCAAATTTGTAACCAGTTTTCAATATATGTTAGTTTAGGATGCTGCCTTTCAGGAAAATTGTCAAAATACATTTGCGCAGCTATATTAACATTTCTTTTGCTTTGGAAATGACGTTGCAAAATATCAAGTTTTTCTTAAAATAATTAACCATTTTACAAAGTTGAAAAAATTGTGATAACGTACCCGAGCTAACTTGATAATGACGCTAGATGACATTCGCCGGAATCAAGGCCAACTGAGAAAATATTTGTTTTTTGAAGTAGATGAGGTTATAAACTCCTAAACTATAACATGTTACGCATTGTTAAAATCAGAATAAAAAGCACTATTTGGCTACGAAAAAATCCAATATGGCGCCCATATGAAAAATAAAGTTGATGATGATTCTAAAAACCCGAAACGTAGAAAATAAAAATTGACTACTCGGTCATATTCTACAAAAAGAGTTTCTTTGATGTTTTTTCAAAATTTCTTAAAAACCTGAATAGATAAAACCATGTAGTAAACGAGATTAGCTTACTTACATAATTGTCTAAAACTTTTCCCATTTAACCGATTTTCTATCTATCGTGGTTTCCAAGATCCCCATACATTCCCCACCAATTTGGGACACACTGTATACCCAGCACTAGGACTTAGGTTTTAAATCTTTGTGGATTAACTAAAGATACAAAATATACATGTATAAAAAATTAATTTCGTTGTTTTAAAAACATTTTTTTTACAGAAATAATAGAACATGTTTTAAATATATTGTAAAGTTCATCCCAATGGCCATGTACGAAAATTCAAACTATACTACCTAATAAAAATAAGATCACCCTAACTATATTCCGTCCCCAATTAATTAAACCATAAAGCATTGTCTGGTGCGTGTAATTTAACAAAATCTTGGGCAGAACATGCCAATAATAATCAGTACTTGCAGGGTATTGTACCTATTAGCAACAGCGGCGGCGGATGATGAACAGAAGGAAGGGCTATGTTTGCTAATGGAATATGTTGTAATTAAGTTTGTAATCTGGTTATACAAGGCATAGACTGGCCTATTCACCTGATAATACCTCCATTTATTAACCCTATTAGGCATGGTAATTCGTAATGAGCGGACAGTGTTATTATTTTGGGAAAGCGTGCTCCACGCATTTGGGATTATGTGAAATTTGATATTTTAATAGAATGTTTAAAACCCTTTGCCCCACATTTTTACGATATAATGAATATTAGCTATAGTACAGGAGATGAGGCATTTTGGTTAGGAATTTTTTTGTACTGCATGGATTTATCTGAAATTTTCACAGAAGATAGGGAATAGCCCGAGGATTAAAGTTTATACCATGCCAAGGTGTGCTTTTATCCTGGGGGTGGAAATTTTTTATTACATTTTAACTACAGAAATCGATAAAGAAAGTTATTTTAAGTAAAAAATGTTTCATACATTTTTTTTTTGTAAAACTAATATTTTTCGAGTTATTCGCGATTTGAAAGTAAAAGTTTTTCGACGAAAAAATAGACGTTTTTAATGGGTTTTCACGAATAACTCTAAAAATATGCATTTTATCAAAAAAACTGTAAAAAGCAAAATTGTAGCTTATAAAAAAATAGAAAAAATGTTTTTTTTATAATTTCTCTATAACCAATACAGACCGAGCTACAGCTTTTAATGGTTAGCTTTTGTTCGTCAAATGCTAAATTTGAAAGATTCAAAGTCAAATAACGGGAAAAGTTTGCATTTTTCAGGGAAAACATATAGGGGCTTTTTTAAAGTATATAATAAGACCTTTCTTTAAAAAAAAATAGCATTAAAATTGAGCAAGTTATATAAAATAACTCCTACGAAAAGACCATTAAAAACAACCCCTAATTCCCCTCTTAATTAAAATAGATCTGTATCCTTTGCAATTTTTTTATATATGTATTATTAATTATCCTAGAAATTTAACCAAATTAAAATGCTTAATTTTAGAAAAATTGGACTTAAATGAAAAACGATTTTCGCAATTTCGTAAAAATAGCCATTTTCTTCAAAATAACTCCAACAATACTGGAGATACGAAAAAAATGCTAGTGTACCGAATTATAGCTTTTTTGATAACAAAGACTTTTCATCACATATATTTTTCTGGACAATAAATATTTGGCCAGATATGGCGTTTAAAGCCTCTATTTACAGCGAGCCCCACCTTATTCAGCCTTTAAACTCATCCCATTTTAAAATTAAGGAATTAAAAAGGATTTAAATTACAAGCCTTGTAGCTCTTAAAAAACCTTACAAAATTATTTTTAAACAAACTTTCTATCATTAAAATAAAGGAGCTATGTTTAAAAAACAATCAACTTTTTTTTCGAAAAAGTCGAATAGCCCACTTCGGAGCATAATATTCTATAAAACCGGTATACTTTATTCTTTAACCGGTATAATTTTTGTATGTTATTCTACTTTTTTTTCCTATTTATATCTATTATATTGGTTTATAAGAATTGCAATGTTGTAAGGGGTGGTTTTTAATGATTGAAAATTTTCAAAAGAATGAAATATTTCAGGCAGTGATATTTTTAATTATTAAATCTGTCAAGCTATTAATTTTTTGAGAATAAGTCTTTTTTTTAATCAGGCTATAATAAGGGTTGATTTATAAGGGTGGAAAAGTTGCGAAATAAAATTAGTACATATTTTAAACAATAGCATTCTAAAATTAAATCACTATTGTAAATTAATCATTTTTTAAGGCAAATATTTTTTTTTACTTTAAGCTCTAACAAGGGTTGATTTTAAGGGGTTGAAATAATTTAAAATTGTATTTCAAAGCATAAAACAATCATAAATCAACTAATCCAAACCAACTTTTACCCATCTTAAGGTTTAAAATGTTATTCTATAATTTTGGGGGAGTTTTTACCCTTAAAAAAAAAACAGCGCACATCACCATAAAAAATTTGAAGTAGAGGGTTAGAAGCGCCTAATTCCAAATTTTTATGTAAATCGATACAGGACAAAAAAATGGCTGGTTTTGCCATTTTTAGCTTATTTCCGGTCTATAATTATGTATCATTAAATCGTTTTAATTTGTAAATTTTTTTTTTTAAATCTCATAAGGGGTGGTTATTTAAAGGTTAAGTTATGGTAGTTTAAAAATTTATTATACCGTAAACTGTTAAAATATTTTTTTACAATAAAAGCTTTTTTTAAAAATTTTAAAATGAAAAAGACAATTTTTTTGTAATTTCGTTCTAAGGGTGATTTTTAAGGTTGAAACGTTACAAAAAAAATGTTGGATATAACTCACAACATAAAAATAGATTTATTTTAATATTTAGTATGATTTTAATTTCATAAGGTCTATTTCTATGGTTTTTTTTTTTTTAGATAAGGGGTTTTTTACCCCAAAAAAAAAAAACCCCCAACATATTAAACTTTGTCTAGAGGGTAAAAAAATTTAAATTTCCAAATTTTATAAAAATTAAAATGTAAAAAAACCCGGGGGTCAAAAACCTTTTTTCCCCATCCACTTACTACTATGTTAGCTGAAAAAAAAAACTCTGAAAAAAGGGGGGGAAAAAAACTAAATATTAAATTGTTTGCAACTATGTTTAAGATTGTGGTGAAGGTTTATTGGTAAAAATAATATTTGGGGTATCCAAGGGACTTTTTGAGGCCCGGGATAGACCTGCACGCACAAAGTCAATTGATTTGGGGAAAAATTTT
Source organism: Listronotus oregonensis (assembly GCA_019359885.1). Classification (NCBI taxonomy): domain Eukaryota; kingdom Metazoa; phylum Arthropoda; class Insecta; order Coleoptera; family Curculionidae; genus Listronotus; species Listronotus oregonensis. The sequence goes on from JAHBCN010012011.1 coordinate 26,014, forward strand.
AATAAACTACTTTAAAAAGTTAAAAATTAAGCTGTTAAAAGTGCCTGACAAATTGTTTGGGGGTTTTAAGAAAAAAAAGGTTTTTTAAAAAAAAAATACAAAAATTAAAAAAAAAAAAAAATTTTTTAATTATTGAATTCAAGGATTTTTAAAAAAATTTAAAAAGGAAATTTAAAAAAGGTTTTTAAAAGGGATTATTTTTATTTTAAACCCCATGGTAAATGGGCAATATACTTTTTTTGGAAATTTTCCCAAAATAAAAGTGGTTTTAAAACTCATTGTTTTATTAAAAAGCTTTTTTTATAGGGGGTGTTAAAAATTTTTAGTACAATTTTTTAAAGTTCAAATAAAGAGATTTAATACGGGGTTTTTTTAAAAATTTTTTTGACCCCCTTTTTTTTAAACAGAATAAAAGTTTTTATAAAAATTGTAATTTTTCCATTTATTTTTAAAATTTTTAAATTAAAAAATATCCAATAAAAAAATGGAAAAAATAGGCAAATTCAACTTTTTTAAAAAAAACACCCCCTATATTATGCGCTCAACGAAAATCTTTTTTTTTTGATTTCAAAATATTTATACATTAGATATTTGGATAAACCCCTTTTTTAGATATTTTAGGAAATTATTAATAAATTACAAAAAAAAAATATTAGTATCAAGAAAGCCCCGGAAACAATAAAATTGTTATGTTGCTGAATTTGGTAGGGTTTTCTCTAGACCAATAATGTTTTTTTTTATGATTAAACATTCCCGCTAAATTGAAGGAAGACTTGTCGGTGAATAAATTTTATTTAAAAACTTTTGGGTCCTGCTGCATAAACCCCTTTTTTCTAATGCATAGTTAGGCGGTTCGCATGTTTTGTTTAGAAGATTCAAACCAAAAATTTATAAGAATAAAATTTTTAAATTTTTGGTTAAATAAATTTTATAATCTGTTTTATTAAGTTCAGATGCCCATCCAGATTTATATTTGGATTTTCTAAAATTATTAAAAGTAGTTAGTGTGGTCCCAAAAGAAAAGTATAATCATTATCCTGAAAAACGAGGATATCCCAAAAATTTGTTTTAATTTCGTGCTGCAGTTTTTTTTATTTTAAAGCTTTTTCGTTCAATAAACTTTTTCTTGTATTTAATAATATCATAGGGGGTACCCCTTATTAAGGATAAAATAAGTAATATTCCCTTTGCACTGTCGTCACATTATTATTGTTACCATAAAAAGACGCATAAAGCTATGTTTTGTTCTTCTAAAAACCCCATCGACAAAAAGCAATACAAATATTTTAATATTAAAAATAAAATTTTAAATTTTAAAATGTCAATACGTAAATTTATTAAAACAATTTTATTGTTTTATAGCTTTTTTGATACTAATATGATTTTTTTTTTTAATTTATTTATATTTTGCTTAAATATCTTTAAAATTTTGGGTTTTCAAATATATCAATGTATATATATTTGAAATAAAAAAAAGATTTTTATTTAGCGCATAATATACAGGGTGTTCCTTTTTTAAAAAATTGAAGTTGTCTATATTTTTTTTTTTTTATTGCGAATTTTTTTACTGATAATTTTAAAGATAAATAAAAAAAAAACAATTTTTATAT
>JAHBCN010012012.1:0-27855 GCA_019359885.1 Listronotus oregonensis
AAAAATTAAAATAATTAATCATTGTTTAAAAACTTCAGAAGTAAAATTTTTTACAATCTGCTGCTTTGCTTAAAAATGTGATTCGAATCCAGATTAAATACATGTGATACTGACTGAGTCTAGGATTTTTTAAAAAAATTCCCAATTTATAAACAAAAAATTGTGCCATCAAACAAGCTTACAATTTTTAAAAATTGAACTTACCTGTGCAAATAAATGTCTGTTTTTGGATCGTATTTATAATTGCATAAGAAACAACGCCCAATTAAGGGCATTTTTCAAAAATTTTTGACACAAAAAAATTGGTATAAACACACAACGGTTTAAAAAACGTTTAAAAAAAGTTACACACCCCCAAAACGATGAAAAAAAAAACAAACGGGTTGATCGTTGACGGTTTAAACAGCAAAAAATGGGGGCGTCCCCAAAGGGCAAAGGGGCCCCAAAAGTAAAAAAATAAAAAAATTTTAAAAGCTTAAAACCCAAAAAAGAAAACATAATAACTAAAAATATCCTAAATATGTGTAGTACAAGGGAAAATTTAGAAAATAAAAAAAAAATTTATACGTTTGTAATAAAGATCAGTTAAAAAAAAAACTAAAAAAATTTTTTGGGTTAACATTTTCCATTGGTATATAAAAATACAAAAAATGGAAAATTTTCCTTTTTTTTGGAAAACGGTGCTACCAAAAGACAGAAAGAAAGTATATAATGACGCCATTATACATATACACGCGCAAGCATATATTTCCCCGAAACCCTATTCCTTTCTCTTTTCCCCGTGAGGGACTTCCCCCCTACTACCCTTCTATTCCTTGTTAATTCTTGCAACACCCATTTGTAAAAGTAATCCAGCTTCCTGGGCCCGGTCCCATTTTCCCGGTTTTTATGCGTATACTTACGAGGTGCGATTGGATACCATTCGGTTGGGATTTAAGATGCGAATTAGTGCGAAGTGCAGCGCAACATGAATTGTTAGAAATTTTTATTGCTTGTGCAAGAATGGATCAAAGAGAAACACGGAACCATTAGGGAAAATGGAAACATATGCGAATGTGAAAAAAAATTGTGGAATAAAGTAGCAGGAAAAAAAGAACCAGGAAGAAATACTTTATTTCGGGCATTTTATTAATGGGCCACTTTTAAAATAAGCAGTCCATTGTAATTATTTTCAAATTTAAAAGCTTTATGCTTGTATTTATTGTCGATAAATCCAAAATGGGTATTGTTTTTACAATTTAAAAGTTAAAATTTAGCTTGTTAATAAAAAAAACATAGTTTTCAACAATATTTTAAAGATTTGCCCAAGTTCCGTTACCTGTCCATGGACATTTTATTAGGTTTTGAGCCATAAATCAATTTAGTATAATTTCTTCTGAAAGTATAGGTTTATATTTATTTGTTGGCGATTTTTTTTTTTAAAATATACAGCTTTTAAAAAATATATACTTGCACAATAAAGTATTTTCAATTTTATTATTGTCCGGGTAGGATGTCAAGTTCCGTTTGGCTTTTTCCGCCACTTTCTTTCAAGCAACCATGTACTTTAGTAGTTGTTTATGGGCAAACGGGAAAGAAGTGCTGTTTCCAGTATAAACGTAAAAAAATATATTTTTGTATGTTAATAGGTTAAATCTTTTAATAAAAATGAGTTTTACCCATTTTTTGTCCGTCTTTTTTTTTGTTACAATTTTTTATACCTAAAATTTTTAAATTTTCTTATGTTTGGGAAAAAAATTTGTTCATATACCTCTAAAACATAACTTAAAAATAAGGTTTCAAAAAGAGTTTTCGCGTACAATGCAAATTTGTTAAATTTGTCAAGTCCGTTATCACCTTTTGTCAGTTCCGTTACCGAAATTATAAGCAACAGAATTGACAAGACTCTAACGGACTTGACATAGTATTAAAATTAATAAGTTTAATAAACGTTTAGTCATAGAATGGACAATGACAAAATAGAGGTTTTGATTAAAAGATTGCGAAATGATAAAAAGGACGCTATCGAAAGATTAAAAAGAGGAGGGAAGAAAAACAGTTAATAAAAATTGACAACCAAAAATGCCAACCATTTTAAAAAACAAAAAAGTAGACTAATTTTGAAAAACTACAGAAGACAGAACTTTCAAGTAATAAAGATTAGGAGGAGATAACAAAAAAAAACAACTAATCTTTAAAGAGGGACAAAAACAAAAATTCAAAAAATGTACCTTTAATTAAAATTAAAATTGAAGACTCAGAAAAAAGTGCAAAACAAAAAATGACAAAAAAATAGACAAAATTTGAGTACTGAAAAAAAAAAAAGAGTTAGTTAAACTAAAGGACCGAAAGGAAAAGGGAAAATTAAGATACCCAATATAAAAACAAATGAAAAAAGGATCAGAAAATTCAAAGAAAAAAATGGAGAAATTTCCAAAGAATTTATAGAAACAAGAAAAAAAGTTCTTCGGGAAGTTATAAATCAAACACCACCCGATTCAAAAATCAAAGAAAACGAAAACGGAAGACAAATTTGCTAACGTATTTTTTTCGGACGATAACAATTGTTGAAATGCCAGAAACATGTAAGTTTCCAGAAATATCCTAATATATCCAGTATATTCTAAAAAGAACTTAGAAAACTACGGGGCTAAATTAAATAATGCCAAGAAAACAAATCAAAAAAACTTAAAAGAGATAAGGAAAAATTCAGAAAATACGGGATACATGCAAAAAAAGAATAACAAAGATAAAAAATCCGAAAAAAAACACTGAAGAAAGTCAGGCATATCCAATTAATTCCCCTCTTACGTAAGTGCACAATATATTAAAGGGGTGTAAGATATCTCAAGATGTCAAAAGTCAATTGGGGATTTGGAGTGGCCAAGGATCAATTGGAAAAAATGTCAAGGATGTTAATTTAAAAGATTTAAAAGAAAACAAAAAATATAAGACCAGATTTAACTTTACTTGGCGGAAAAAAACTTCAAAACCTTTTTTCTGATGTAAGTTGAAACTTTAACGCATCTGGCCATGCAAAAGGTCCAGTAGATGGTGTTGCAGCTGTAATCAAAAGGCAAATAAAAAGGTTTGGAAGGGTGTTACAAATCTTGCCCAAACGATTTAATAAAAGCTATAAATGTAAAATTAAACTGTTTTAAATTAAAAGTGAAAAAAGATCTAAGGCAAAAAGCATAAAAATTTACCTTTTAACTTACAATCAATAAAAAATATCACTAAGGCGCACCAAATCTGTTGGGCCAACTCAGAAGAAAAATAAACGGAATACTCCCCTTAGGAGTCTTAGTTGTGCAGAATGCCCTTATTCAGATATTTTTACAGTGTTCCTTGGGAAAGTTCACGTATTTTTATTAATCCAAATTCTACCAGTTCTTTAAATAAGTGTTTCCTTTTTAAAACATAATTATAGTAACATTTTTTTTTAATGAAACGAATTAATTCTTAACATACACAAAGACTTAAAATAACCTGATAAAGATAGGACTTCAGTTGGCCTGTGAATTCGGTTCTTTTTGAAACAATTGGTTTCCAGGTAAATTTTAAATAAATACTTTTAATAGATTTATTCTGGACTATTATTATTTTTTTTTCAGGGTTAGTGGAGGCTATTGATGAGGACATATTGTCGATGAATTTTTCACCGAAAAGGAAAAAAAACTTTTCGTTAGCCATTTAAATTTTTTGTATTTGGAATGAAAAAAATACATTTTCAATTTTGATTATATTACTGATGATGTAATAAGTCTTTTTTACAGAATTGTAATCTATAAATAAATTTTACTTGAACAACACTGTTTTTATGTCAAGTCTGTTACCATCTTTGTCTTGTCCGTTACGCATATTTATTAAAGCTCTGATATTAATATGTAAAAAGATGAGTTACTTTTAACTTGGAAAAAAAGTTAGATCAATACCTATTCTTTTATATGGGTTATTTATTATTTTTACACTCCATGTGCTTATATGTATTGAAATTCAGAATTTTAAAAAAACGATTTTAAAAAACCGCCTGAATTGAAAACATCGCTTTAAAAAATGTGTTTTACTTCAAATTTTTCTGATTGGTTTCGCATGTTCTTATTTAATTTTAATTTTAAAACCCGTTTTGATATTTCTAGTTAATAAAATTTTATTAAAATAGCTAGTCATTTCTTGGTAACGGAAAAGACAAAATTATCTGTAAGTTTATACAAATCATACTTTTTTTCCCGTTTTATTTTTAAAAATTTTGAAAGGGCTAAAGTTGCAAGGTTTTTGAATATATAACTAAGAAAACAGCAACCTAAAAATTTTAAAAAAGCGAAGTAAATTTTTTGGTAAAAAATTTTGCGTTTTGATCCTTTAATAAAAATATACCCATTTTTCAGTCGCCGGTTTTAATAACATTTTGTATATGGGGTTTTTGAAGACGCTAATTACAAAACTAACGTCGTTTTTTGTCGAAGTATTCTTGTTTTAAATTTATGATGCCCTAATTCGACTTGACCTAAATTCAAAACTACTTCTTTATCAAATTTTTAATTATTTTTAAGTATATACCTACTGGGGGCAACGTTGCCGGTCGACTGAGAATAGAGTGCGAGAACGAAAAAGCGCGAACTTACCCCCTAGGCAGCCTTGCCGTTTGACCGTGCGAACAAGAGTGCGAGAAAGAAAGAAGAATAGCAATATAATGTTTCTCTCTCGCTTTACCTACCTGATAGGTGGCCAATTAGGCACGTGGAGCGTTTAAATTAGGCAACTTAAAATGCAGATTTATTGTCTCTTGACTTTTTTTCCTATTTTGCTTCATGTTAAAAAAAAAAAAATTAAGCCCATTGATTGCAAGTATCTGAACTATTTTAATAGTTATCTCTAGTTGCAAATTAAAAGTCTTTTTTTTTAACAAGTAAGGATAAAGTATCATTAACAATCCCATCTCCAATTTTTATGTTTTTCCAGTTTGACCACAAATTAAAATTTAAAACTTTTTGGCTTACCTTAGTTAGTTTTTTTTTATTCAAAAAATGATATTTAGGACTAACTAGTTGCAAAGTCATGAACGTCCGTGTTTGCGCGTGAACGAACTAACGATTGCAACACACGCTTGTGAGTGCAGTGAGGCTCGCTGCCTGATCTCGTCACAAAGTTTCGTGCGTAAACTTCTCGACAGGTTTTTGGCAGATAGAAACAGATACAAGATACGCGTTCACCTTCAAGGTATTATTTAAAATTGCCTTCTTTTGAAAAAAAAACTGAGACTTTCGCTTCGAATAACATACGAGTGCATGCATGGGGATCTCGGAAACCGTAAGAGATACAAAGTCGGTTAAATTATGGCAAAGTTGCGCATTTAGGTGCCTAACAACATGCCTATTAGAAAGTTGTAAAATTCCGAGTACTTCCGGAGATATCCGAAAAAAACCGAAATTTGCTGATTTCGTTTTTATTTTTTCCTGATGTTATTTAAAGAGATATGAAAAAGCAAAAGACACTTACTTAGGGACACTTCTTAAGCTCTACAAAACAGCGTTGAGAGATTTTCCGTACGACGTTTCGTTTTCGTTAAACCATCATCAACTTTCTTTTTTTAATTTCCATTCCGGTCTTGAATTCTTGAGTTAGCCAACCTAAATCTAAAAAACGAAATTTACTAATATGTGGGAATATTTGAATTGCCAACTTAAAAATGTTATTTTGTGTAAAGTTTAACAGACATTTAAAGTAAAGCATGTGGCATTCACTGTCTAGGGAACGGAGTGCTTTGACTCAAATAACATTTCCTAGCTGGCAGTAGCGCTTACGGTATTGGAAACGTAAAAATGCGTCAGATGGCGTATTGGCATTGTCTTCTGTGGCACGATGCAAATGTTTGCCGAAACACGGAAGACTATGCCCAATGATTTGCCAATTATATACATAAATCACAGTAAGATTTTGCATTAGGTGTACCAAGTTTGGGGCTTCCTCAGATGAACTGTAAAGAAATATGTGCGAGTGTGACACATACTCGTGTAGCCCCATTGGATGCTGTTTCAAATAATAAAATGGTGTCTTATCCTTTAAAGAAGAAGCTGTAAAAATATCAATCAAAAACCAATGGGTTGCCTTTTTGTAAAATATAGTCTTTAATGCAGCTGACTGTTTTTCTTTGAATAAAATCAAGAATTCCAAAAGTTGTATGAGACGCCATTCTTAGGCAGGATATCAGTATTTCAAGAGGTAAGGTCTTATTTGAAATATATATAAATTGTATATTTGTTTGACAAAAATACTCTTTTGCTCAAAAAAAAAAAATGCAAGGATTCCTAAAATTATTATAGCTAACCACAATTAAAATAATCCATCATCATATATCAAAGAGTTGGGGTATCTAATTCAGTTTTATTGCACTTTATTTCTGTTGAAATAATATACTTTACCTTTAAATAAATATCGTTTTCCTACTAGACGTACAATTTGATTCCAATTAAAAATTTTATTTTTAATTAAAACGATTAACTAAAAATAAAAATACGATTATACCAAATTTTTATTATTGATAAAATCGCCATTAAATTTTAAATTAATTTTTAATTCTTAGACTTCTTAACTTTGATAATATAATAGTAAGATTTTTTAAAACGCTAAAAAGCAGCAGTAAAATCATTGGTTGCTTAAATAAGTATTTATAACAAATTATTTTAAATAAAAGGATTTTTCTTATAAAAAAGCTTTTTGTCTGGTATTTGATTGTAGTGAAGGGGGTCGCACGGCTTAACATAGCCCTACTCCCACTTCGATCTGGATAGATTCCAAACTTGTTGTGAAGTTGGAAATGTTTCGATTTTTAATTTTGCTCTTTTTTAATATTTTAATTTTTGGCCTGTTAATTCCATGCATTCGCATAGTATACAGTGAGGCCATAAAGTCTGGAAAAGTACCTTTTTCAGGTAAACGAAGCACCTGAGTAAAAAACGCTCGGACACGTGGATTTAGTTTTTGGGTTTAAAATTTTTTGAAAGAAAATAATTTATACAGTGTGTTACAAAAACAGCAGGGCCGGTATCGACTTCATTTTTTTTAAATGGCACCACCTGCATATTTTGACATTTTTGGATGTTACGGACAATTCTAGACACATTTCATGTACATTATCCTATGCCTATCTTCAACTGTTTTCGAGTAATAAAAGTTTGAAAAGTAACATTTCTGGCACATTAATTGCTTGCAAAATTAAATCGGTCCGACACGTTGATTTTTCTACCTTACCTTTGGTACCTTAATTGTCATTTTGACTGTTGGTTTAGTGATCACTGTGTCAATTTGTGATATACTGTATGAGAACTAATCTTATTAGATATGCTTTCAGAACGAGAAAGAATCGAAATCCTTATGATTATTGGCTGGGAAGATCGCCAAAGACATTTGGGTGATCGGGAGCAAGCTATTACAGAATCTACAGTTAGCAAAATTGTTAAAAAATTCCGTGAACATGGTTGTGTAAAAGACCTTCCTAGAACAGGTAGGCCAAAAGTAGATGACAATGTGAAATTAGATGTTTTACTTAATTATAACGAAAATCCACATTACCATCGGTAAAAAATATTCTGAAACATGCAAAGTATTATCCATACAAAATAAGATTAATACATGAATTAAACGAAGACGACTATGACCGCCGACTCGAGTTTTGCGAAAATATGCAAGAGCGGTGCAACGAGGATCCATTTTTTGTAGAAATATTTATTTTCCGATGAACTACGTTTTCTTAATGGTAGTGTCAATCGACAAAACTGTAGGTATTGGTCAAGAAAACTCATTGGACTCAATGACTCACACGCAGTATCCGGAAAAAATTCATGTTTGGGCTGGAATATTTCAAGACAGGATTATAGGCCCGTATTTTTGCAACAAAAACTTGACCGGCGAAATTTATCTAGATTTTTTGCAACTGGAGTTAATTCCTGCTTTGGCTCAACTGTCTCCAGGTAATGAACCCAATTTACCCACTCCGACTATGTGGTTTCAACAAGACGGCGCACCTCCTCACTACGCTGTACCTGTCCGGCAGTATCTCAATGAAATATTTCCTAACAGATAGATAGGACGTCGTGGCCCTGTCGAGTGGCCGGCCAGATCTCCGGATTTGACTACCCTAGATTATTTTCTATGGGGATATTTAAAAAGCAAAGTTTATTTCAATAGGACTCCCAATATCGATGCCTTAAAAAATCGTATAAGAGATGAAATTCAACAAATCCCAATTTCTTTTATTCGCAACGTGCAACAAGAGTTCATTGATCGGTTAGGATACTGCCAAGAAGTGAACGGGCAACAGTTTCAGCATTTGTTACGTTAAAGTATGCCCCTTAATTGTTGTTTACAAAGTGAAATAAATTATTTTTAATTGAATTTTCGTTTTTTTTTTTAAATTATGGCATGTAACCTTGATTACTCGAAAACAGTTGAAGATAGGCATAGGACAATGTACATGAAATGTGTCTAGAATTGTCCGTAACATCCAAAAGTGTCAAAATATGCAGGTGGTGCCATTTAAAAAAATGAAGTCGATACCGGCCCTGCTGTTTTTGAAACACCCTGTATAAACTCTTTTCTTTCAAAAAATTTTAATCATAAAAACTAAATCCACGTGTCCGAGCGTTTTTTACTCAGGTGCTTCGTTTACCTGAAAAAGGTACTTTTCCAGACTTTATGGCCTCACTGTATATTCCATGTTTTCGCTTGATCTGTCACAAAACATACAGCGTTTATTGTAAGTCTTTCCCATCTCTTTAAGGTGACCTCAGAGGGCCCCGTTAGGAAGTAGGTGATGATCCTTAGTTTTTAATTTTAAAGTTTTGATAGATTCTTGGCAAACTTAGGCAATTGTAAGATAAATCTCTTCGCCTCTCTTTAGCCTGGAGCATTGTTCCAATGAGTCTCTTTTTGCTTTTTTTTCCGTTGTCTGCGTTATTTCAATAGGTGACAACTAGTTGTGCTGCAGAAAGGTTCCGGTCCGTAAAACGGTGCAAGTGCGCCCACTTTGGCTAGTTAGTCGGCAATTTCATTGCCTTCCACTTCTTCATATCTTAGCACCCACATTAGAGTAATTCTGTTGTTTGTGGCCAGTTGGTTAAGAGATTGTGGGTATTCCCAGGCAAGCCGGAGATCAAAGCAGCAGGAAGCTAATGCCTTTAAGGCGGCCTGACTGTCCGATATGTAGATCTTTGCTCCCTGTATGCCTTTCTTGGCATATTCGGTTACACAAACATTGATTACATTGATTACTGTTTAAAAGATGTTGGAAGATTCTTCTAGAGGCTTTGCGAGTCTACATTTGGGTCCGTACATTCCTGCCTCAACTTTTTCTTCCATCTTGGATCCGTCCATATACCAGATCAGAAAGCCACGTTTTAGTTGTGCTTTTTTTTATAGTTTGGCGGCTGTAAATTGCCACTTTAAGAACATCGAAAATCACCAGCCACTGGAATTGTCTGTGAGTTTAGTTAGAACCTAAATATTGAATATTTTTTAATATTCTGAGGTGACGAGTTGGGCTTCCCGACTTCAATTTACTTGTCTGTTTTACTCTGAAGGCACTAAGTAGGTCTTTTCTCCATACGCTCAAGAGGAGTGGAAGCAGGTCCATCATTGCCCCCATGGCGGCATTCAGGTTCTCATTGCCCATGTAATTTTTTAGACAGACAAGCCTTTGTAATTTATTTAGCTTTTTCGTCGTTACTTCCCCTGTTTTTTGCCAACCCACTCGGGAGGTATAGGTGATTATCGGAAGTAAGTTAAAGTAGGCACCGCTGTTTACCTGGCTCGAACTAACAAAGTTAATGATTTTCGGAATCAGAAATACAAATGACCAATAAATTTACCTTTATTATCAATATCTTAAAGGCGTAATTCTGTAAGCTCATTTCAGCGGCAATCAAAAGATAGTGGCGAGTCATTAAGAAATTTTGTAACATTCTTCTTGGTAAAAGCTTTTATTGGTTCAAAAATGATATTTTGCTGTTTTAAGTAGGCTTTTATTTTTGAGGAAAGTACCTCTGTAAAGATTTTTTTTACTTTCAGATTCATTTTTAGCATAAAGTACCTTGACCACAAGGTATTGGGATTGCATGTTTTTGGAAACTCGGAGATATATGCCAAAAATTCCCATTTTTTAAACAATTTCTTATGGCACTAGCTGATAAAAAATAAAATCTTCTTCTTAAATTCATGCCAGAACTTCTTAAGTACCAAATTTAGAAAGGCTTTCTCGGTAGCCTTTAAAATAAAACTAGATACTCTTTCCTTACAATTTAAGGCATTAGAAACTTTATCCATATTTTTAAAGAATACAGAAGACGCTTGTTTGACAAGTTTAAAAATTAATTTAAAAGTAAATTAAAAGGTAAGTTTGCTATAAAAATGAACAAAAATCACTTTGCCGTACCCTGCGGAGAATTATCTCTTTTCATACAATAGCATGCAGAAAGGTAGTCTTTTCCGCACGGCCATAAAAAAATATAATTCACAGTATAATTATGGTAATGAAACGCGATCAGAAAATATTTTTTTCCCAATCTTTCATAATCATTTAGTCTGCAATATCTACCTATTTATTTTTAATTGCTTTATTTTCTTTATAAAAGTCCTTTTTAAATTTAATTACCAACATAAATTAAATTTATACATATGAACTGTCAACAATGAAAATTTTATTTACTTACTCATAAAATTATAAATTTAATGACCGTAGCGTCAGTGATCAGTCAGTTTATTGCCATATGGTTCGTCAGGCAGTATGGTAATGAGAAACAGATGGAATGGTTTTTTTAATCATTATGTGTAAAATACCTAACTATTTTACACGGAATAAATGTCTACGCAGTTAGCTATTCCTGGCTTGAATTAGGAATTGTTTCTCTATTAATTTTTTTCGTCATTGAAGCAGCCTATCATTCTTACATTATCACAATAGTTAGAGATAAAAATTTGTAAAAAACAGTATATTTATTTTAATTTTGTGCATATAGGTATTTTTATCTACAAATTTTAATATTTAAATGCATTGTTCATAGCCTTTAAAACAAAAAAATCTTATTAAAACTGTTGCTGATTGTACTATGGCCGAACTAAAAAAATAGTGTTACATGCGGACGAAGTAGTGTAGTGTCTTAGCCACAAAAGGATTTAGATTTAACTGTGAGAAATAAATTTTATTTGCTAGAAAATTTTGAAATAATAATTACCAAATGTACAGGAATGTATTTAAATATTTATTAAATTATGTTATTTTATAACCTATTCATTTTTAGGTGGTAAAAATAATGCGCTGTTACCAGATTTATTTTTAAATATTAAGCATACCTTTATCTTATTATAATATTAACGTCCACGTGGAAGACAATAAAAAGTAAAGTTTAATGCTTCTTAATTTTGACTAAATTAATTATGGACCTGCTAAAAAAATCTTAAAAAATGCTTATTATAAAATCTAAGTTACAGCATATTTAAAAAATATTAATTTACTTGTTTTTCAAAATAATACAAAACAGAAAAGATTAAAGCTGCGACTTAATTTAATTAGTAAGGGGCTAGCTGCTTAAAATTTGGAACACATAGTATATCATCTATAATATTACTAAAAATAAAAAAATAATATATCAAAAAATCAAGTAGCACCAGCCGGGAAGCGTTGCATGCTTAGGTAAAATAAAGAATGGCAATTCTAAGGGTTAGCCAGAAAAAACGCGGTAGACATAAAGATATTTCTTTGTTATATTTATTTTATTGCGTGATTTAGATAAAAAATTTAAATAAAAGTGGAGTTATCACCTTTAAATTGAGATGTATTTGATCAGGGCTGAAGTTCAAAATAATTTACTTTAAATATAATTTTTAAACTGTTGTATTCAAAATTACTCGTTATTTTGTGTGCTTAAAGGGTCCTTGGACAGAAATAGTGAAAATAAACTGAATCTGTATAATATTTATGTTTTTTTTTATTTATATATATATATACAATAGACTCATGTAAAGGTGATAGTAAAACATAGAACAATAAAATAAATTAAGGAAATGCATTAAAAATGGTGGTATTAATATACAGGGTATTTGAAAAATGCTCGGCCAAATTTTAGGTAAGTCAAAAAAAAAAATATAAAAAAGTTTTTATAAATGTGGCTTTAAAAATGCATAATTTTTAGGATACAGGGTGTTAAACTTATTTTTGTTTTTGTAATTATCCTAAATATCATGTAGTCCATTTTCCTTAAATTTCTTGTGTTATTTTAATTAATAAGGGCCTATTTAAATTAAAACGAATAGGTCCAGTGGCGTATCAGGGAATACTTTATCAAAAATAATTGTAAAAAAATGTACACTACTGACTTTTTTTATATTTTTAACTAAACAACCAAAAATACAACTTTTTTGTTTCTTGATATTTTTTTATCTTGCTTCGTTTTTGAAAAAAAGAAATTTAAACCAATTGATTGCAAGTCTCTGGACTTTGGAAATAAAAAATAAAATTGCATTTTGCAACTAAAGTTAATTATTAAAATACTGAAAAACAAAGTAAAAAAAATATACCTTATAACGTTGCAAGCAAAATTGAAAAAAATAACAAAAAACAAAAAGTGTTTTTTGTTTCTTAGTCTAAAAAAATATAAACATTGCAAAAAAATAATGACGTACATTTTTTTTACAATAGTTTTTGATATTTCCTGAATGGACTAATAATTTTAACTTTATTTGGTCTAAGTTAGGCCCTTATTATTAGAAATAAAACTGACAAATTTTAACACAATCTGCTACAGGGTATTTAAGATAATTACAAAAAAAGCCTTTTTTTAAGTTTAACACCCTGTATTTCAGAAATTATGCATTTTTTGGAGCCATATTTATAAATAAAACATATTTTTTTATTAAGGAATTACCTCCCGAAATTGGGCCGTGCTTTTTTGTACGTATACGTGTATACGTAGATTGCTAAAAATCTTGTCGTGCGTACTTACAAATTAGAGTTTTTCGGATTAATTTTTATCGTAGTTGATGCAGCACTTATTTAAACGTATAAACCATTTATCAAAAATGTCTACACATTTTTCTTTCGGTATGAAATTACAAATTTCAATTAAAACCGATTAAGTTTTCTTCTGACTAAAAGTCTGCCTTTAAGCTGTATTTTATATACGGAAATAACCCAAAGTCGCAAGATGCTAGATCTGGGCTATAATGTAGTCGATCTAACACCTTTAAACCTGCAGCTGCGAAAAATTCCGTAGTTTTGTGAAACCAAGGTACATCAGCATTATTATAATAAAACCACCAGGTTTCAAGGCGTAAGTTTGGTCTTAAGTTCATAAGCTTTTAATTACTTTTGGCAAGCAAGTCTTAGTGTACAAGCTAGATCTAATTATTATCTTAACTGTACCCAGCAATATAATTTCAGAAATTTGTCATCTGCCAAAAAGACAACGATCATTCCTTTTGAGTTGTTCGTGCCGTATTCACCACAATCGCATATTTTATTATTAAATGGCAAAACCTTGGTTTGGAAACCATGTTTTATCCCCTGTGATGATTAAGTGTATTAAGGGAGAACGCTCAGTATCGAATTGCTTTAACAATTGTGGCATTCTTGTTATTAACAATGGAATTAATAAACACACTTGCTAAATTAAATAATCATGAAGTTTTGAGTGTAATGTCGGTGCATGAATCCTTAAGGTATCCTTTACTTCCCTGTATGTCATACGTCTATTTTCTTTGACCATTTTTTTTCCAGTGTTTCTTTTAAGTCATTACCTTAATAGGTCAACCTAAATATTTCAGTATAAATTTTTTCTTTGAAATTGTTTTAACCACTGTTTAACCATCTTAAAAATACTTGTTATATTTTATCACAGCACTCATATGTTGATTAACTCTATCGAAAATTGTACAAAAAAATCACTAGGCAATCTCAGTTTCAAAGTGTTGCCGTTTGCAAATTATTCTCTGTTGTACTTCATATGTGACATAGTCAACTAAAGAAAGGAAATGCATGTAAAGAAAATATTCTTATAATTGCGCGTCTCAGTTTATTTTAATAGTAACTTTAGTTGAAGACTTAAAATTATAATAATATTGTATAGAAAAGGTTTAAATAAATTTGAATGAGATTTATTGTAAGAAAGATTGAAGTGAAATAAATTGAAGTTTTTTTGTTTTCAGTAGGTTTTCTTACAAAGTGTTCTTAAAGTTTTCTTGATAAGAAATTAATAAAATAAATCTTTGTTTTCAGAAGCAACACATTAGTTTTCAGAAGCAACACATTAGTTTATTTCCATCCAAAACCATAAGATATAGTCTTATATGCATTTAAAGATTTTATACGTAATCAGAAGCGTCAGTATAATACTTTTTCTTTAACTTGGGAGGCTTTAAACCTAGATAATATCGTATCATGGATATCTTAGATAAAGTAGGAGGCAGTTTAATACCACGAAACTTAAAGATTAAAAGGTTTGTAGAGAATGTAAAGACGTTTTCAGGCTAAAGGCTTTACACCTAGATAATAACGTATCATGGATATTTTAGATAAAGTAGGAGGCAGTTTAATACCACGAAACATAAAGATTAAAAGGTTTGTAGAGAAAGTAAAGATGTTTGCAGGCTAAAGGTTTGACAGCCAGAAGACCCTAGGAATAAAGTAGCGAAAAAGTAAAAAGTGTGTGGCCTCCACCAATTGTATTGTAATGTAACGCAGAAAAAAAAATACTTAGTGGAGAACTATTGAAAACTGCTAGAGAAGGACCATTATTGGCTCTTCTCTTAAATTAGAAGCCGTAAAAATACCCATTAAAACTAACAAGTCTCCTACAGCTCGTGGATGGGCAAGGTAAGAACCTGACACAAGAAGGCGAACATCTGATCTGTAAAAATCGGTAGTGTATACAGGGTGTCCCAGAAGTAATGGGACACAGAGCAACAGCAGATTTCTTGGGTCGAAATAATGAAATTAACATGAACTTGCCTTATCACAAAGTTGATAATAACTAAGATACAGGGTGTCAAACTTTTAATTTTATTTTCGTTTTTTTGTAATAATTTCTTCACTAAAAGACATAGCGGTACAAAATTGGAAATTTGGGCGTTTCTTGAGGCGAGAAATTCAAATTCGTTCATATTTTTGATGTTGCTAGTAGAGAGCGCCAGCTAAGGCCTACCGCACTTGTTTTAGATGGCATAACTTTTTTTAAGCTTACTATATTGACCTGTTTATTGAAAAAGAAGTTACTATAATTCCCGCTGCGTCAAAAATTTATTTTTCATTATGGTCTCTAGGAGCAACTGTTTTCGAGTTAAACGCAACGGCCAATTGTTTTCAAACTTTGCAAATTAATAGTTTTTAATGCGCTAATCAAAAGTTTCCACGGGTACAAAACCCAAAAACTCCTTTAACCCTCCAGCCTTAAAGGTCTCCAAATCTCCAGTGACTTTTAAGGCTGATTTTGGGGGGTTAGAGGGGTTTTTGACTTTTGATCAGCGTGTTAAGGACTATTACTCTGAAAAGTTTAAAAACAATTGGCCAAAACGCATTGTCCGTAGGAAAATTTCGGGATTCTTTAAAGTGCGTTTATCTCACAGTTACTCCTAGAGACTTAAATGAGGTTTACACTTTTAAGGCAGCGGAAATTATAGTAACTTCTATTTTAATAAACACGTCAATATAGTAAGCTTAAAAAAGTTATGCCATCTAAAACAAGTGGGGTAGGCAGTAGCTGGCGCCCTCTACTAGCAACATCAAAAGTATGGACAAATCTAAATTTCTCGCCTCAAAGAACCCCCAAATCCCCAATTTTGTACCACTTTGTCTTTTGGTGAAGAAATTATTACGAAAAAAACAAAAAAAAAAAGTTTAACACCCTGTATCTTAGTTATTATTAACTTTGTGATAAGGCAAGTTTACGTTAATTGCTTTATTTCGACCTAAGGAAACTGCTGTTGCTCTGTGTCCCATTACTTTTGGGATACCCAAAAAATTTATTTTATTTTTTCCTATGACAAATCACCTAAAATTTGCAAAAAAATAATAATACCCATATAACGTCACTATAGAGATTATTTGTTGTATAACATTTAATTTTATCTTTTAAAGTCCATTTAGGGAACAAATAGAAAGATGTAATTTTTCGCCATTCTTTTTCAATTTTATATAATCCAAATATTTTGAAATTTTAATATATTGTTACGGACTTTAAATAAATCTGTTTAGTTAATAGAAATGTAAAAGGTTAAAATTATTTTATTTAGGTTAATAATATATTTAAAATAGGTTACCTTAGTTTTTCCCTTTTTCAACGGTCATTGCGGATTATCCTGAGGGCGCTGGAGACATCCATTTTACACTTTTCTTACATCCTGTAGTAAAAGAGTTCTTTCAGCTAATTCTAGACTTTTCCAGAGTTTTCCATTCTTTTCCACATTACTATATAAAGCGCAAAGGAAGTCCGCACGGGCCAGTTTAGTTTTGTATTTCAAGGAGATAAGAAGTTGACAGATAGTTAAAGGTTATACTGTTGTCACAATTACGTTACGTTGAATTTTTGTTACCATAGAAACGTTTGTTAACCTGATTTGCAATAAAAAGTGTAAAACCAGGATACGTGTTTTTAACGGGGTGTCACGGAACAATATTATATATTTTCGTATCCACCTGTATAAAAAGAATTACTAATTTAATTTTAAATATATGTTTAGTAAAAAGCCATGCTATCGAAATTATTTATTTCATATAACAACCATATGACTTTATTATAGTAAAAATAAAATAGATTTGTATCAAAACGGCCCTACCATTGTGCTTTCTGAATAAGACATGTGTTGAGCTCTTTTTGCTTAAAATTATGTTTTGTGACGGTATTGTTAAGAGATTAAGATCTTTGTTACCCATGTCATATAACGACTAATTAATTTAATTATGTTAGCCCTTAATGGTCGTAAAGAGAGAAATCTAAACTTAAAATAATTAAATTAGATTCTGTCAGCTCGGTATAACGAAGGTAAGTGACATAAACTTAAATTTCAGACTATTGTTTTAATACGGTAATTAGAGAAGGTATCTTTGGATTTATTGGGAAAAAATAGCTTCCTTTAGAACATGTTGTTAGCTTTATCAAAACCATTACAGTCTAAAAACTGGCTTAAATCAATTGAGTCATTTTTTTAAGAGTTGTTGTTCTTTAGTTTATTTTTAACCGATTTAAAAAAAAAGTATTGATATCTTCGACACGTATTTTTTTTATCCTTGGATAGCCCACAAAGGCCGAGGCGTAAGTACCAATGTACCGCGTGTGTCTAAAGTGTGGTTAAATGTGGTAAGAGGGAGTTTGTTTACACGGGACTAAATATTTGAAGACTGGGAGGAGAAGGGAAAACCTCCGCGGGCAGCAGACGCCACAGTCCGGACACTCCAGGGGCAAAGGAATAAAGAAAGCGGAAAGTTCCGGGCCTCCTCAGTCGAACTGTGATAAGATGCACGAAAGCTGCACCGTGCAGTGTTGCTTCGTTGAGAGCCGTTAGAAAAGGAATTATACTGGCCAACTCCTTTGAGCAGAAGCCGTAAAAATATCTATAAAAGAGCGATAGATCCCCCACAGCTTGTCGGTGGGCAAGAGGAAAAAGCTTTTCTGTGGTATCATTTATAAGACGAACAGCTCTTCTTTAAATGGAATCGAGAATGCTAGGAGTTGTAAGGGACCAAAACATGAGAACAATATTCTAAAGAGCGTCTGATTTGGGATACATACAAAGTACAGATTGGAAAAGAAAAATACTTTCTAACTTAAAAGATGAATTCGAGCCTTTTTGAAGCTGCTGAGGCTATGGATGTAATGTATTTGTGCCAGTTGAGGTTATTTCTTAAAAGTAACACCAACAAGATTAAATGACTCTTTGTTCTGCAGAACTTGGTCGCTTATATGTATTGGCAGACTTTTTTTGCGAAAGCGAACATGACTGTGTTTTGGATGCATTAAACTAAACAAGACTTTTGGCGCCCCAATCCAAGATAAGTTCTTGTGAAAGACACATCCGCATTGACCTACGCTTGGTTTTAAATCAGGCTTATTGATTGACTTAAGAAATTGAATACTAGAGTGCAGGGTACTATCTATAAATGGGATTAATTTGTGAAAAAATGAAGATTGTTGATGTGTAGAAGAAACAGAGTAAGGGCCAGTACTAAGCCCTGGGGTACCCCATCATTAATTTGGTAGAAGCTGAAATAATAACCATCTATAATAAATGATGTACGTAGATTGGAAAGGAAACTGGAGAGCCAAAGGTGGAAGACCGTAAGACTACGCCAAGTGGGTGCGACATATACACTGTGTTCATAAAGTAACGAATAAATTCGATTAAAATTTACGTATTATGTGTTGCGAAAGTCATTCGACCACGTCGATTTTTTTTTCAATTACTTATTTTTTAACATAAAATGTACTGATTAAGCCCTTTGCTACCCCATTAATTACCTTAATTATATTATCTAATTTATGGCCCAGACTAAACTTAAACTAACTTGATTTTGTGTTGGTATCCAGTTATCTTTAAGGATTAGTTGGATAATGAACCAGACTTTCTACCATCAGTTATCATTTTTTTTTCAAAATTTGAGACAGTTTTAAAAAAGGGAAGTTTTTTAAACCGGCTTAGGTAAAAAGCTATCCAGAAAGAAGATATGATGATATTTATGTTTTTTTTTTGGTATACCCTGTATATTTTTTCAAATTTTGATTTTGCACGTTACGCTGATTACAAAAACCTATAATACTTATGGCCTAAGCTTGATAACTTTTAAACTGCGGTCAATTAATACTAACTTACAATGCTTTATAAATTCGATTTATTTCAACTTAAATGCTAGGAAAGAGTAAGTAACACAGTAATAGCCTACTATTTGATTTAGGTATTTTTGCGAACAAGAAATATTACCCGTAGCTTTAAGATTAGTTTTTTGTGTAGTTGGTATTTGAAAATGGTTGGAGATTCATAGAAACGGACCCGTTGTGCACCAGTTAACAAATAAATACACTGAGAGTCCAAGATGTTAGTGTTATTGAACAATGCATTGTATACCAGAAAAAATTGAAGATCAAAGACATTAAACATAAAAGAAAACAAGCTTATACACTTAGAACTCAAAATACCTGTTACAGCGATTAATTTTGGTTCAATAATTTTTACACAATAATTTTGCAATCAAATTTTGTTTTAAAAAATTAAGATTACTGCATATGGAACTTGCACATTTGATTAATTTTTTTTATGTACCAGAGATCTTAAGCTGTAAAATTTTTTTTTTTTATATAAATCAAATCATTGGGCGTCCTTAGACAACTATTTTTTACCAATCCCTTTTTCTAAATTTTCCATTTTTACCTAAAGAATTAGAAATAACGGAAAAAATGCAAAGATAGGAGACATTAAACATAATGGCAAAAAGAAAACAAGCTCACACACTTAGAACTCGTAACATTTATGTTACAGCGATTCGAGTCCTTAGGTAGATATCAATAAATCGGTTCTCAACCATTCACAAATCAGTGTTATCTGCAAAATAGCTTGTTACATCAAATATAAGAAATATTAATTAATGTGAACCTAAATTTTAAGATAGCTAATAATTTGATAACTTTAAATAGATTTAAAAATTTTAAAGTAATATACATATAGACTACACCCCGTATAATATAATTGCGTTTAAAAGCTTTTTGTTTAAATTTAAGATAATGTATTGTGTCAGCGTTTATGGGATTAAGCCCTTTGCTACCCCATTAATTACCTTAATTATATTATCTAATTTATGGCCCAGACTAAACTTAAACTAACTTGATTTTGTGTTGGTATCCAGTTATCTTTAAGGATTAGTTGGATAATGAACCAGACTTTCTACCATCAGTTATCATTTTTTTTTCAAAATTTGAGACAGTTTTAAAAAGGGAAGTTTTTTAAACCGGCTTAGGTAAAAAGCTACTACACTTATAAAATATTGCAATTTTTATCTTAAATATAAAAAGTTTTTATGAAGAATAACTTTTTTGTAAAATTAATATATATTTATTTATATATATATATATATATATATATATATATATATATATATATATATATATATATATATATATATATATATATATATATATATATATATATATATATATATATATATATATATATATATATATATATATATATATATATATATATATATATATATATATAAATTCCTAAACAAAACGATCGTATCATCGTGTATTCTCTTACATTTTCATGTTATTCGGCCGTATTACCTTAGTATATTTATATAGGAAATGAAAAAATATTTATTGTGTTAATGTGAGAAAATTAATTTTTCAGACTTATGTGTTTTATTATGGTGTAACAAATAAGGAAAAAAAATAATATTAAATATTGCTGTTTAAAAATGGACTATTCACCGAAGCCAAGTTTTTCCCCTCTTAATTTTTGAACGAGACTAGATATTGAAGTCGTGTAAAATTTGGGTATATATTATCTCTTTGGCAAAAAAATAGTAATTGTTTAAATAGTGGCCCACCTATTTTTATCATAAAATTCAAAAAATATTGTTTTATTTTACGGCGAATTTATAAATCTATTAAGTAAAATCAAAAAACATTTTTGTGTTAATTTTTATTTTGAAATAAAAAACAGTGGTATTTTTCAGGTTTCTCGTCAATAAATTGCATCCATTTAGGTTTAGCAATTTCTAGCGATTTATTTCATATTCCACGTGTAAAAACAAATAATTTAAATGTTTTTTATTACAGTTTCAAAAATATAAATTTTTGAAATTTTTAAATATTTTTTTACAAAAAAATTTTATTCGAAAAAATTACATTTATATTTATTTATTTTTTTAAATATTTTATTTTAATGAACTTTGTAAATTAAAATTTTTGACAATTTCAAAAAAAAAATTACACATGTTGGTTTTACATCCCAAAAAAGTGGAGCGACACATCCAAACATTTTCCACAAATTACTGTGGTTACGCGACCTATTGCCTAAAAGGTCACTTTTAGGTATTTTTCAAATGGAGGAGTCATATAGACCTGTCTTGAAGGCCCTTCAGTTTATCTATCAACACAGTTTTATTTTTGAATATATATATATATATATATATATATATATATATATATATATTTTATATATATATATATATATATATATATATATATATATATATATATATATATATATATATATATATATATATATATATATATTCAAAAATAAAACTGTGTTGAGTAGATAAACTGGAGGGCCTTCAAGACGAGGTGCTATATGACTCCCCTTTCCATTTGAAAAGAATACCTAAAAGTGACCTTTTAGGCAATAGGTCACGTAACCACAGTAATTTGTGGAAAATGTTTGGATTGTCAAAAATTTTAATTTACAAAGTTCATTAAAATAAAATATTTAAAAAAATAAATAAATATAAATGTAATTTTTTCGAATAAAATTTTTTTGTGAAAAAATATTTAAAAATTTCAAAAATTTATATTTTTAAAACTGTAATAAAAAACATTTAAATTATTTGTTTTTACACGTGGAATATGAAACAAATCGCTAGAAATTGCTAAACCTAAATGGATGCAATTTATTGACGAGAAACCTGAAAAATACCACTGTTTTTTATTTTCAAAATAAAAATTAACACAAAAAATGTTTTTGTTTGGATTTTACTTAATAGATTTATAAATTCGCCGTAAAATAAAACAATATTTTTTGAATTTTTATGATAAAAATAGGTGGAGCCACATATTTAAACAATTACCTATTTTTTATGCCAAAGAGTAGTTTAAGTGATACCCAAATTTTACACGACTTCAATATCTAGTCTCGTTCAAAAATTAAAGAGGGGAAGAAAACTTGCCTTCGGTGAACTTTACCTCCATTTTTAAACAGCAATATTTTGATATTATTTTTTTCTTCACTTATTTGTTACTCCATAATAAAACACATATGGTCTGAAAAAATTAATTTTTTACTCACATTAACACAAAATAAAATATTTTTTTCATTTCCTATATAAAATATACTAAGGTAATATGGCCGAATGACATGAAAAATGTAAGAAAGAATACCTACAAAAAGAGATGATACGATGTCGTTTTGTTTAGGAATTTCTCCTTGAAAAAGCAATGTTGCCAGATGTTTTCTAATAATTTGTTATTATTGTTTTTTCCATTTACCGGAAATAAAGTTTTTTTTATAGAAAAAACTAACCAGAACTAATAAACAACAACTTTCAAACTATTACCTAGTTCTGGTTAGTTTTTGGTTAGTTGTAGTCAGGTTTTCCTCATTAAATTGTAAAAGTTTTTTATCATAAATGCGCTGTTAAACAATTTTTTTTTGATCCGACAAGCTCGCAAATTCTGGCCTTTTACTTAACCAAAAAACATAGTGCTTTTTCGACTTTTAATTTCATTTTTCTCTGCAAAAATTCATTTTTTCAGATTTTTTCTTTTTGAAATCTACTAAACAAAATGTGTTTTTTTTATCTGTAATATTTATTTTTTTCAAATCGAATGGAGCTAAACGACACCCAACCCGAAAACCCTTAAAAATTGCAAAATTATTTGTCCTTATATATATTTTTAAATTCTAATAAAATCCTGCAAAAATTAGATTTTAAAAATACACACGACAACAAGTAAATGGGATATTGGTTCTTGTTTGGCTTTTAAGTATTAATCAGATCATTATTATGTTTTTATCCATTCAAATTTTGCTGTATAAGCTGAAACACAACAACATGTTGTTAAGGACATTATTAAATAAACTTGTGATATTTAGCAAGAGAATATACGTCACATAAAAAGATATAATGTTCGTAATTATACGACGTACAAAACATAATAGAAGCAGATTGTGCCAGAATTTTCTTTATAACGTTGTTTTTATTGAAAAGGATATGTAGTATAATGAAACTGTTAGGATCCTTATAAACCTTAATAAATAGTATTGTTATTTTTATTTATATTTAGTAAAAAATGTGTTTTGGAATTGTTCTAACTTAAGTAAGTACATAGGAGAGATCTTAAGTTCAAATAATACAGGGTAATTCATTTTAAAGTAAACCGGACTTTACTTTTGAACTTCCCTGTATTTTTTTAAAAACCGAATATAGCCATTTCGTGTATTTTTTCCGTAGAATTCAATAATCTAATCAGAAAAACATTGGAAACAAAAACAAAAGAGTTACTGCACGACTCACGTATTTTTTAAATGGAATACCCCGTATATTTTTATTTTTTATATCAATAGGTAGATATTTTTACGAGGAATTCGGTGATATAGAGGTTGCTAGGTTTATTTCCTGCGGTTCTGCTGCAATTGTCTAAAAACTGCATGATACTATAAGGATAGTTTTACTTGAAAAAACCTGGCTGCCACAGGTCACAGGTGCTTATTTGTTAAAGTCAAGAATTTTAAAAATACCTTTATTACTTTTTGAAGTAGTTTTATAATGAAGTTTTCATCAGAAGAACGGCTTTAAATTATATTATATGCTAAAAATGATATAATATATTTATTTTTTAACCAAGCAGCAAAATTACAATAAACGGAAAAAAATTTAAATACAATACAAGGTAAAATATGGTGGTAATAAGAACACTTATTACAAAAAATTATAAAATTACTAATAATTTAAATTTTCTATATGACCCACGTTATATTCAAAACATGATCTATAACCCCTCTTTAGCCTTCCTAAGCTCGCCGATAATAATTGAATTTCTTGGTTAAGACCAGGGGTCTCCAAACTACGGCCCGAGGGCCACATCCGGCCCGCGGACAGATTTTGTCCGGCCCGCAGAGAGCTAGCATACTTGAAAACTCCTTTTAGAGAACAAATAATTTTTATAGCAAATTAAATTTAGTTTACTGAAGTATTCTAATTTTATGTTGAATAATTATTAATATGACATCTACATTGATATGGTCATGGGCTAACTCCGCTAACTCATAACATTCTTGTAGGCTTATTGTTATTGTTTTTGTGATAAGTTGGATAAAGAAACACAGAATTGTAATGAGAAAAGAGATGTATAATATGCAGAAAATTTAACTTCGGTATATAATAACTAACAAATTATTGAAATGAATCCAACTAACATTTTATACATTTTAAATAATCACATAACTTATAACAAATATAATGACATATGAAATACTAATGAGATTTATGTAATTGAGATTTTCCACTGACAATAGTTTGTAGTTGTGGACTAATTTTACTTGTACCAATTATTAAAAGAGATTTAAGATGCTCATCAGTTAATTTCGATCTGTAAACATTTTTTGTGTACTTCATTTTGGAGAAGGTTTTCTCACACAAATAAGTAGTACCAAAAACAGAAAACAGACCACGAGCAAATTTATGCAAATTATCAAATTGTGTCAGTGGAAGACTCTTATAAAATTCCAACAAAGATGAGTTTTGATATTTGTTCTAAATTATATCACTGCATTGTAGATCAATCATTTCCATTTGAAGTTCCGGGGCTAGGGTTTCAATGTCAGTATCAAAAGGATTCTGAAAAATCTTAATTTGATTCGCAATGGCATCAAAGTCCGAGAAAGAGTATCAAAATTTATCTTCAAAAAACTCAAAGTTTCGAGAAAACGATAGGAAACTCAGTCTCAGTAGTGTGGCTGAATATTTCACATGTTTTAAAATGTGAAAAACATTTGCTTCGTAGTTGTGATTGAAACAGTCTCAATTTCTTCCGGAATGATTTGATATTAGTGTATAAATCAGGAAGATGCTGGTTTTCTCCTTGCAATCCCAAATTCAGTTCGTTCACATGTTTTGTCAAATCAACATAGAATGCTAACTTCCACAGCCATGCGTTGTTTTGTAATTTAGTAAGAGGGCGATGCTTTTCATTCAAAAAAATTTTGATCACCGCTCGAAGTTCAAAAGCGCTGAAGGACTTTCCCACAACTAAGCCAGCGTACGGCAGTATGATAAGGTAAGTCAGTTTCTCCAATCTCTTCAATAAATTGTCGGAATTGTCGGTGATTCAGCCCAAAAGATCTGATAAAATTAACAGTTGATATGACTGGTTTCAGAACGTCAGACATATCCAAACATTTTCCGCACAAAGACTGTTGATGAATGATACAATGTAAGACCAATGGTTTGAACCACCCTCATTTTCTACAGCCTTTGACACAAGAGCGACCACTCCTTTATCTTTCCCACTCATGTTTTTGCCTCCATCAGTTGTAATACATTTCAAGTTTTTCCATCGAAGGTTCTTTTTATTAATGGCCATTTCAACTCCTTTAAAAATATCTGTACCAGTAGTTGTGCCATGAATACTATACATATCAAGAAGTTATTCGTGCACTTCATAGCTTTTATCTACTCCTCGAATATAAATCAACACCTGAGCAGTATCTGACACATCCGTTGACTCATCCAAGGCCAAAGAAAACCACTCAAAATGTCCATTTTTGTCGAACAGTTGAGAGGATATATTTTCAGCGATGTTTTCTACCCTTCGAGCCACAGTGTTTGCTGACATACTGACAGTTTTTAATAAATTTACCTTTCAGGGCACATTTCTTCGGCTACCAAATTTGCATTCTTTGATCATTTCTCCATCGGTGAATGGTTTTCCACGTTTTGAATTTCAAGAGCCACACGAAAGCTGGCACGAGTTGCAGCCTCTTGTTCAGTTTTGAGTTTTGTAAATGAAGATTGCTGGATTTAATCCGCGCTGAAGCAAACTTCCTGTATTTTGAGTAATTTTGAAAATTTTTTGTTTCATAATGACGTTTAATGTTATATTCTTTGAGAACGGCTATGCTTTCTTGCAAATCAAACATAGGCCTTGTTACTGGACTCAATTACGAAATACTGAATGTTCCATGTCTTTGAATTTTTGCATTCACTATCAATTTTTCCCCCTCTTTCCATACTACTAATTCACACACAAAAGCAACAATTAAATCAAAATACTGTTAAAAGATGTCTTAAACTTAAACACGCACAAACGCGTTTTAAAGAGGTATGCAATATTTTATTTAACAACAGTTTATAGGAACTGACTTGTGGTTAGCCACAGCCCTTCTTATATATTCCAATTACTCCCATCTAGAAGATAAGACACCGAATTTCTCGAACCAACGAGATTATTCGACGGCTATTACCCTTGTTAGGATGAAGGTACTACCTATTTCCGCTTGAGTCCACCAGATGTCGTCACGTTACCCTCATGGTCGTACTCTACGACTAACAGAAATTACAGATAATGACAGGAAAATTAATAATATGCAGTGTTGCCGTTTTGCGGACTTTGGTCCGATTTGCAGCCTTTTTTAAACGTTGTGTACTTTTTCGGACTTTTTTTTCATCAGTGGACTATTTCACTTCTTACCACCGGCAACAATGATAATATGGTTTTGGCCCTCGGAACTTACTGGAGTAATCAGTATGGTCCTAAGGCTGGAAAGTTTGGAGACCCCTGGTTAAGACGATTAATTTCATTTACAATTTTTTTCTCTTATTTCTTCGGTGTTGATGTTCCCATTTTGGTAAACGACATTCTTTAATATCTGGACTATTAAATGGCCATCTAATAGTGCCATAACGTCCAATCCACTGATTGTATCGGCGATTGAGATACTGCACAACCTGACGAACAGCATGGGGCGGCGCTCCGTCTTGTTGCCAAATTATCTTGCGATACGTTTCGAGTGGCAATTTTTCTAAAATGTCCTCAATATCGTTTTCAAGAAGATTGAGATATATTTCTCCAGTTAAGGATCCCTTATAGAATATTGGCCCGACAATTCTATTGTTAAGCACACCACACCAGACATGAAGAAAATACCTCCCTTGGTATTTAATCTCTTGAAATTCCCTGGGATTTTGTCTTACCCAGCTGTGCGTATTGCGTCGGTTAAATATTCCCGATGTAGTAAACGTAGCTTCGTCCGTCCAAAGAATCGTTTAAAAGAGGGTAGTATCGTTATCTTGTTCATGGATTAAAATTTTGAAAACAAATTGCAAGCGAAGTTCCTTTTGTTCACGTGTTAAATGCTGCACTGGAAGAACGTGATATGGAAGATACTTAAAATATTTCAGTGTTCTCTGAACCGTCGCATAGGTTACTCTTCTTGCAGGGCCATACCTCAAGTCTCTAACTGCGTCAGTAATTGACTTCATGGGATAAAAAGTAACATAATTTAGAATAGCTCGATCCGGGTTTCTTTTTCTCAATGTAGTCCTTTTTTCTAATATGTAACGATTTTGTTTCTTTGAATAAGACCTTTAGTTTTTAAATCGTTTTTACTGCTATAGTTCGGTGTAAATTTGCAACATATCTTCGTTGTGTTTCCCTGGCGTTTTCTCCACATTTATAATAGAGAGTTATAATTTGAAGCCGTTCTTCTGAGGAAAACCTCATTATAAAACTACTCTAAAAAGTAATAAACGTATTTTTAAAATTCTTGACTTTGACAAATAAGCACTGGTGACCTGTAACAGCCAGGTTTTTTCAGGTAAAACTATTTTTACAGTATCATGCAGTTTTTAGACAATTGCAGCAGAACCGCAGAAAATAAACCCAGCAACCCCTATATCACCAAATTCCTCGTGAAAATCTCTATCTATTGATATAAAAATATACGGAGTATTCCATTTAAGAAATACGTCACTCGGGCTATAACTCTTTTGTTTTTGTTTCAAATGTTTTTCTGATTAGATTATTGAATTCTACGGAAAAAAATACACGAAATGGCTATATTCGTTTTTTAAAAAGTACAGGAAAGTTTAAAAATTAAGCCCTTTTTCTTTAAAATGAA
>JAHBCN010012013.1:0-27730 GCA_019359885.1 Listronotus oregonensis
TATAAAAAAAAAAATTTTTTTTTTGAGGTATGATATTATAAGAGTAAAAAATCAAAAAATTTACGAAATTATGGCGCTATAAGTAAAATATACGAAATAAATGTAATTTCAGAAGTACAAAATAATTGCTACTTTAAAAATACTGTAGAAGCATTAACAATTATATTATGTCCACTTTTATTGAAAAAATGTCAGAGTTTTTAATTTTTAAAAAAAAAAGTGACTTTTTAATTGTTGTGACTGATTCAATTAACCTGCAGATTAACATGTAAGACAAAAAACGACATAACTCTAAAAGTGACCCTATTGGTGTCAACTTACTTTTAGGAAAAGTGACATGGACGATACGAATTTGTTTAATTTTAAAATTAAATTGCTTTAAAAAGCAAATATGCGTTAATGGGGCAACCACCCCCTTATTTGGTGTAAAAACATTATTTAATTAATATTTAACAATTGTTTACGTAGTAGCAATTGTTAAAATTTTCTTATTTTTTTGTTCAATGTTCTCAAAAAATGTAAGTTTTTTTGAGTTATGTCACTTTCTTACGGGGTGACGATATATCTTAGGAAACACGACAAAATGGAATTTTAATTTTAAAAGCTCAGATTGATACAAGCACCGGTCTCTCTTTAAAATTTTTAGTACATATTTTAATTACAAATTCCTGTATGTTATGGAATGTATGAAAGTCAGCAAGTTTACAGAAAAAAAAAAGAAACGTCTTGCAAAACCTATAAACTATGCCCCGGAGTCCCGTAGAAGTGGCTTTCCACTATTTTTTTTTTTAACAATATCGAAATTACTTTTTAATAAATTTATTTAAAATTGAATATAAAACCGCTCACGAAGGTTTTTAATAAAGCCTAAGTACCTGGTACCATGGATATCATGTTTTTAGATGTTTAACCCATTTTTTCCCAATTTCGTCAATATTATCCTGTACCTTTTAGACTTTAGACAAAGTGGTAGTACCAGCAACGTTATTTAAAAACTTAACGTCTGTATATTGTTATATAGGCGGGACCTATTGAACCTACAGTTTATTTTACACACCGTATTTTTCAAAGCTCCCCTTTTATTTTAATCCTTCAATAAATACATTCATCCCACTATTAAAAAAAAAAATAAAAAATCTATTGTCTTCTGTCGATATACAAAATCCTGACTTGTAGGTATTTAAAATTCATAAAAACAATTCTAACTATGGTACAAATATTTTTGCAACATCATTCATCTGTTACATACATTAGTACAACATGGAAAAAAATGCGTCCTTCAATTGTATTCAAAAAGAGTTATGTAAATCATGGGTGCTCCACCCTTGAATTAGGATCCCACACGATCTATTTTTTTACATCTTATTGTTAACCTAATACCAAAAAAGAACTGGGGACAAAAGTAACGAAACTATTTAAATTACCATAGATAACTTACTATAGATTTCTAAATAATCCCATTTATGGTCACTTTATGCCACTGCGACAAATAGGAACTGTTGCTTTTTAAGCGTGAGTACTTAAAATTAAGTTTCATCGTACTGAGGTTAAATACTTAAACCATAATCAACGAAATGACGTAATAGATCAGTACCGTAATAGTTTTCTCTTTTAATAATCCCAAAAAGGATTTACTTCTCACTCCAGGTATTTGCTTATTTTTCTTCTTTTTTTTTTAACATGAAACCATAGCCAAACTGTAAAGATCATGAAAATTTTAAGAACTGTCAATTTTAAAATTTTGTCATGCGTCTGTGGTCTAGTTGCATATCCCCCTATTCATGATCACAACTAAAAGCTAAAAGTCTATTAAATATCTTCTTTTAAAAATTTGTCTACCAGAATTTACAAAAAACCAGGGTAATTGTATCAGAAAAGTAGAAATCTGATAAATATGGCAACGCTGGGCACAAGCGTCTGCTTAGTGTCGTTGCGACCAATCACAAGTCGTTTTGTTCTGATGACCAACATGGCCTCACGTAATTAATGGGGCGTCCATCCTTATTTGTGACATAAAACCTACTTGCATACCAAATTTCAAGTTTCTACTTCCTCGGGAAGTGCCCAATAATTTTGATGAGTCAATGAGTCAGTCAGTAGTAAAATGGGCGATTTTCAAAGTCGAATATCTCAAAATTTACCTGATATAACTTTTTCAATTTTTCTACAATTAAAATACTCATGTAAATTAACAAACAAAACCTAATTTTATGGGAAACGATAATGAAGTTATTATAGGGGCAAAAACATGCTGAAACCTTCCATGTAATATACGCACATTTGTGCATCAGGCCGTTACTAGATCTTCCGATCCGAATCTACCAAGGTCTGAAGGACTGGAAGTCAGTACCAAGTGCTTTGTAATAGAGGGCAAATCTAAAATGACCATTTTTCGATATGCATGATAAATTTTCGTTACAGTCAAAGACCCTTATTCGCGCTTCCTTCATTCATATTTTCACTATTTGCGGCTTAAAAAAATGCCACCCAATTCCTATATTCGCGGCTAAAGATTTCTTTATTCGCGGATCTAATCGGTACATCGGTACATACACATTGATAAAAAGGATTCCAATATGTAGGTATCCAACCGAATATCCTTTGTAAACGCGTCGTCAAATGGACTAATAGCCGAAATTGCGAATGGAATAGGACCAGATTGATTCGAACAAATAGAATCAAGTGACATTCAGAAGTTGCTTGAATCGCAAGGTGAAGATTTGACTGAAACAGACTTGGAGGAACTGTTAAATTCACAGCCCATTGGAGAAGAGGCTTCAACAAGCACGGAAAACGTGACATTTAATTTGAAAAATCCTAGTGAAGGTTTAAGAATGCAAATGAGCTTTGTGATTTCTTTATGAAAATTGATCTGTGTATGGAACGAGGTCTTATTTTTAAGAGGAAAATTGCTAATGTCCCTGCTGTATATCAGTCTAAATTAAAAGAGCTTTTAAAAACTGCCAAGCAAGAAAAAATTACAAAATTCTTTAAATTTTGCCTAAGCCAGAAGATAATAATTAATCAGTATGGGCAAAAATTTAAAATAAATTCATTTTTTATATACTTGTTTTTTATTTTGTCACCTAGAAACGTATCCCCTATAATCCCATATGATGACCATTCCATATTCACGTTTTCTGTATTTGCGGCATATTTACGGTACATATACCCCGCGAATAAAAAGCTTTTGCTATACATATTATAATTAATCTAATACTAAACAAGTTTCTTTAACCGATGCCAATATTTTTAAATAAAAAAAAACACAAGTAATAAATAAAATATAAGAATACGTTAAGACGAGTGTTAGTCCAATTTACAACAAAAAACATCTTTAGGTCTTGCTATAGCCATATTATTGCAAATTATGTAGAAATCCGTAATCAATCTTAGAATTAAAATGGAGCCACCATCGGCGACCTACCAAGAGACCTTTTCTGTCAAAAAAAGAAACTGAGCTAATTGCCGGCCTGTCACAGATCGTCACTGCAACATTAATTTTTAAACAGTGTCCAATGAAGGGAAGTCGAACAGTTTTTTTTTTTTAACAACTTTTTTAAATTCACGTACGCTACGTTTCATCAAATATGTATTATATCGTGGAATGTAAGTAATATAATCATTTTTTTTTTAACAATATTTGGTTTACTTTTAAAATATCAGACGTTTTGAAACACTTATTTCGAGACCTTATCTCACATGTGGTTTCAGTAACTAATTTAAAAACATCCAATAAAAGTTTAAAATAATAATCTTCTTAAAATTTATTAATGGAATATACATTACTTGAGAATTTTTCAGTACACGAACTTACAGTTCGAAAAAGATGACTGAGATGTCATTGAAAGTCACCACTTCTGTCTCCTTCAAGACAGAAGTAACACCAAGTCACCCGAGAATCCGTTACCAACAATATTTTATATATATATAGACAGTTTTTATTTTTTCTTTTTTTGTTTAAATGTATCTGTAAAGTTTCTTTGATATAAAATCAAAATTCTTTCAAAAATTGAGCTTAATATCTTAAACATTGAGCTGGCGCATAGGAAGGTTCCCTTTTCCATTTAAAATACATTGGATTTTTTTTCTTATTTTTAAAATATTTATTATTATGATTATGATACTCTAACATCATAACAAATCTACCTTTTTGCGTGTGGTATTTAATATTTTGTTCCCCATTGTTTTTAACATCTGTTAATAAACTATATTATATAAATATAACATATTAAATAAACAATTTTTCATTGTTATCCCTTAATAAGCTTATTGTATGCAAGAACTTTTTACTACTTAAACCCTCCAAAGGAGGAATCTAATATAGTTTGTCTCAAAGTATACATTGTTAGCTTTTGCCTTCATTTATGGATTATACCTGCCGACAACAATAAAACTGCCGATCAATAGGTATTAAAGGACAGAACATTAGGGACGGACTCTGCAAAGTTTTAATAAATTTATAACTATATTATCTATACATACCTACATTTTTAATCTAAATATCTAAATCTTATTCTGTTTCACTATCAGAGTCATCATTGAGATTAATTACCATAGGATTTATGTTGTTTTGTATAGAAATGTAACAGTCCTCAATTTTTATAATGTGCTGTACTAATTTTTTTCAGCTCGCAACTGGTATGTTAGTAATAACATTTTTTATCAAATTTATAACACTGGGACTTAAAGAAGGTTGCACATGAATTTAGGACTTCCAAACGTTGCGCTATTTTGTAACTGAATTCAAAATAAATATGATTTTCTAACAAATATTCCTGGATTTTAGTTTTTGAACTTGAAGAAGCTGTTGCTTTGTGTAGCAGACGGCTGTAGTAGCTTGCGTTATCCTAAACGTTTTGGGATATTTTGTAACTGAATTCAAAAAAATATAATTTAAAAATATTCTGCATTTAGTAATTCTCCAGCGGTTTATGTTTATGCGTTTTCCTTTATTTGAAGGTGCTTTCGTCCGACAGTTTTGACTGGAAACAATCCATCATTTGGATACTGTGTCGTGTGTATCGAACCATGTTTCATCAAGGTAAATTATGGATCTGTTTTCTAACCTATACCTTTTAATTTCTTAAAGGTAATTAAATCTCCAAGGGCATAATCTGTGCGATTCTTTTACTACTTGTCTTTTGTCTATTTTGCGGTATTTAAATCCCATTTTACAAACAGCTCTATGGAGGGTGGCACGGCTAATATTTATATTGGTTTCGTCTTCGTCTAGCTTCTTTTCCAGTTTATCCAAGGTAGGAACAACTCCGCTTCCATAAAAACAATACATATATTTTCCTTCTTATTAGGTCCTGATCACTATTGTCTATAAGGTAAGATTGAAAATCACTACGTTTTTTTCTTTTGTTCAATTCTTCACTAATAATAATATCCCTTATCGATAATATTGGAGTTTTTGTAAGTAGACAGGTTCCTTTTAAAGCTTCTTGTCTAATTAGTCCTCTACTGATTAAAGTTTCATACTCATTTTTCGCAATCTGTTTAGCATAACGGTTATTCAACACTGCCACTAAAATATTATTCTATATATATATATATATATATATATATATATATATATATATATATATATATATATATATATATATATATATATATTATAGTTTTTATTTTTATAACCTAATGATCAATACTTAAAAAATACCTGGCCCACCCCTGGCATGATGAAATAATGGGTTTACCCAATAACAATGGGTAATAAAACCGTTAAAGGTTTATTGGGGTATTGTCCGTCAAAAACCATAGCGATATACTTTGAGACAGACTATTCCTACATGAGCCAACGCTAGCTACACGGACCTACCTCGTTACAAGTCATTTTGGTCCAATGTCAGATTTAGGGCTAAACATAAACATTAATTGGTAATTACGCCAAAACTATTTTTTTTTTCGAGAAGGAGGTCCTTATATAGGCAAAAAAAGAATTTTATTGTCTTTTTGATTCAAATTTAAATTTTATGCTAGAAGCCCATCATGCTTGAGCAACTATTTGGCCTCGTTTAGAACCTAAGATGTACAATAATTGTATTTTCCATTCTTTTTATTTTATTGAAATTTAATTAAATAATTGCGACTACTTTCATAAACTAAATAAAAAGACTGTGAAATAATCGTATTGAATTCATTTAAAGGTCATTGCTAAAACTGCCTAAGTAGTGCTATCGTTGATCTGTGTTCTGCTTTTGGTTAAGATTTGAAATGACACGGCCAGTTAAGTTCTGTAAATGGAGATAATTTGTAATTTACTGTAGAAAGAGAACGGGTGACAAGAAAAATTAATGTTAATACGATGATATTTCACTTTTAATTTTTGCTTTTTCGAGTTGCGTCTTTATGAGCTTGTTATTCTTGTCCCGAGAATTTACCACAATTATAGGCCGCGTAATAAAGTAGTCATCTATGCATTTACCAGACTCCTGAAGGAAATTGTATCTATTATAAAAGATCTAATGGATTTGTACTATTGCAAAATGGTGTAGCTTGAATACAATCGCATAAAAAATAAGGTACT
Organism: Listronotus oregonensis; assembly: GCA_019359885.1. NCBI lineage: Eukaryota > Metazoa > Arthropoda > Insecta > Coleoptera > Curculionidae > Listronotus > Listronotus oregonensis. The sequence continues at coordinate 6,536 of JAHBCN010012013.1, forward strand.
TTTGCCCTAATAGTGGTTAATCATTTTAATTCATTTGCCAAAAATATCAGCAAAAACTTCTATAGTAACTCTTGTTCACCTCTAAAGGAATGCCAAACAGTTTGCTGCTAATTCTACTCTTGATCCCTTTGGTAATTTTCTTTATCCACAGTTGCTTTTGCTCCCCATAAGATATAAAAAATAATATTTACAGTCGAGCAGATCAAGCCCATAGTTTCGACTCTTAATCCAAAAAATCTTTTGGGCTAAATGGGATTCCAGCAATCGTCCTAACAAATGTTGAGCTTGTACCTATTGTAACTCGCCCCTTTCGGATTTTTCATGAAAAGGACACGTGTGCAATCTGACACCGAAAAAGGATCAAAGCTCTTCTTTCTAATTACTGACCCATCTCTTTTCTTTTAGTTGTAAAGTAATGCAATTCATCAATTCTCAAATTTTAAAATATCGCAAAACTTACCGACGACAGACGATACGAATTCCGCCAAAAAATCTACAGCAGATTTTCTTTCAGTTGTTTTTCATAACTGGAACAAGTTTTAAGCTAGAGAAGTTACAATAGTTTGCATTTTTTTTTATTTGTAGATGCAAATCCTTATTACAAACTTAGCATTTAAAAGAGTTGTAGATTTTTCATTTTTATGAAGTGGGCATTTATGTCACAAGACAGCTAATATACCGGTTAAAACATGATAAAAAAGACATTAAAATACTTCTGAGATGTAATATTTTTAATATTTCTTTAAATGGTAGTTTTCATTATTTTTACGTCTTAAAATCAATTATTCCTTTGTTTTATAGATGCTTACTGCATACAAATAAAGTAACTCTATTTTTAAATTGTTAAATTTTAAATTACGACTTCCAACAAATACTAAAATAGTTAATAGTTCGTAAGCAACATTTTTTTTGAACAACTTACCTATCTCAAAGTAAGGGACCAAAACACTCTTTTATTTAGAGTTCCATTCTTTAAAAATATTTGAAAAAACACAGATTTCGCTTTTGTCACAAAAAAACACACAGCAGATCTTTTATAATTTATTTTACATAATTGGACCAGGTCTGGCATACTTCTGCTCCTTAAAATAAACTTCTTCTTTCACATTATTCTCTTTTTTAAATCGACCCTATTTATAGTTTTGCTAGACTACAGTATCCTTTTTCTTTCTAATATTCATTTTTCCAAACTAATCTCAACAATCTAATTAGCCATCAAGCGTAGGGTAATACATTTTTCACTCGGGATCTTCAATTGTATTGCACTTGGACACCAAATGCCTTGTTTATAGTCTAAGAGCCAGTGAACACTCCGACTTACCCATCCCACCAACGCCAACGCTAGAAAAATTTTTAAATATTATTTTACTATAGGTATACTGGTATCCCCGGGTTAATTCATCATCCCTTAAAATTTTGAAAATGTCAATTTTTTTTAAACCTGCTTCTACAAAGCTAAAATTTTAATATGATGTAATTTACATATGTGTGGGTTGAAAAAAAAATTGACAACCTATTTTGATGGTTACAAGTATGTGCCAGACGATAGTAAAGTTGTCGTCGGCATGGCAATTTAAAACCTGCTTCCCACAAGGCTAAAATTTTAAGGGCCTATTCTTTCAAAAAGTATATAGTTCAGTACATGAAGTCCGAAGGAATCTCAAACCTGAAGATCAGGTTGGGCCGTCACAATTTTTTTAATTTGCAGGTATTAATGTATACAAAAGCCTCTGAAAATCTCATATATAAAAAATGTCCGCAAGGGCCTGAAAATGACCCTCAAGGGCCCGGAAATCCGTTTTTTCAACTAATTTGGTCGATATCTCCAGAAATATGACACTTAGCAATTCGTGTCTGGACGAAAATGAAGAGCAGTTTATTAGCTGCAAAAATGATACCCATCACTTTTGTCAAAAATTTGATAGTTTTTGCAATAATTGGCCATAAATGCGCCGAGTATTTTTTGCACCTGCCCCGTACCTCGAAAGGTGCTTTAAGCTACTTACACTTCCAAACGACGGGCTAATTTTTAAATAACTCACGTAAAAATGCATATTTTTGCATGATTTAAATTTTACATGAAAGGAGGAACTTGTAGCAATACTATCTTGTTACTGTTTCCTTTTTTTGTTTCTTTAGACTATTAAAAACTCGAGCCAAAGTTAGTTTTAGCTCGATATTTTGACCCTTCTATGAATCTGTTCGTATTTTTTTTATAAAAAGTAATTTTACCGAATCCTTTTGGATAATGGGGCTTTGGAAGGTGTTGAATACATTCCGAAAGACTCAATAAATATATTTTGTGTATTTTTATAAACAACGTGTATTTCTTAGGGCGGTTCTTTTAGATTTCCGAAGTTTTTAAAAATGCTCGGGTTTATCGCTAATTAATATATATTCAAGGACCATATCGGCTAACAATGCACATCATTCAAAAGCTTGAATTGTCCCCTTCTCAAAAGCACTCTTCTTGTTTTCCAATTTTTTTAGTTTTCTGGAAAATCGAGAAAATTCGTGTCCCAATAAGAACTCGACATTTTTTTTGATGATTATTTTCTCTTCGTGCTCAATTTTTTTTAGCTTTACAATTGTATTAAAGATCACATTCAGACCTTTTTATCAGTATATATCTACATAAAGTACTTTAATAAGTGCACGACAAAAAAATTCTGCCTCTAAATTTTCTCTAAATAATTGAGTTATTTATTATTTTATTCCGTGCGCGTACCGTTCATGTATAGTATCGAACAGCCGTCTGCTACAGCGCGTGCATCCACATTGGCTTCAATACTTTCTGCTCTTTTATTTACAAATAATCTGTGTAAATAGGATTGTAAATTTTGAATGCATATTTTTATTAATCAAGAAGAAAGTGTAAAAAGTAAAAAAAAATTGCCTTACTTTTTATTTTTGTTGTCAGAGAAAAAGTCTTTAGAGAAAAACGTGGCAATATTTAAAATTTCCAGTACAAGTGAGGGTTTATTTTTGTTATCCAAAGTTACATAAAGATCATTTATTTATCATTTTATTAAAGATTGTTTATGGTCCTTGAATATTTATCAATTCCTGATAGACCCAATCAATTTCGAAAACTCTGGAAATTCAAAAAAACCGCCCTAAGAAAAACACGTTGTTTATAAAAATACACACAAATATTTATCGAATTTTGCGGAATGTAATCAACACCTTCCAAAGCTCCATAATTCAAAAGAGTTCGGTAAAATTACTTTTTATAAAAAAAATATGAACAGATTAATAAGAGGGTCAAAATATCGAGCAAAAACTAACTTTGACTCGAGTTTTTAATATTCTAAAGAAACAAAAAAAGTAAACAGTTACAAGATATTATTGCTACACGTTCCTTTTTTTATGTAAACTTTGAATCATGCATAAATATGCATTTTTACGTGAGTTATTTAAAAATTAGTCCGTCCGTTTGGAAGTGTAAGTAGCTTAAAGCACCTTTCGACATACGGGGCAGGTGGAAAAAATACTCGGCGCATTTATGGCCGATTATTGCAAAAACTATCAAATTTTTGACAAAAGTGATAGGAATCGTTTTTGCAGCTAATAAACTGCTCTTCATTTTCGTCCAAACACGAATTGCGTAAGTATCATATTTCGGGAGATATCGACCAAATTAGTTGAAAAAACGGATTTCCGAGCTCTTGAGGGCCATATTTAGGCCCTTGCGGACATTTTTTTATATATGATATTTTCAGAGGTTATTGTGTACATTAATACCTGTAAATTTAAAAAAAATATATGACGGCCCAACCTGATCTTCAGGTTCACACCTTCGTTTACTGTACTAATATTTAAACTGCCAGATTATTCTGATGGTTGCAAGGCTCTTTCAGACCCGTATATAATAGACAGGGCGCTCGACGAGAGTGCGGGCGCAACAGACTCGTATGAGCTTGGACCTTCCGTAAATAATCCAGTTAATGACTTTTTATTGCGTTTTCGTTGCTAGGCAAAAAAACCAAGCATTTCTCAAGTATACTAGAGCATAAATTGTGGTAGAAAAATTGTTGATAAGTTAAGAATGTTTTTCCTATATTCTTTAGTTTTATTCAGTTTGTTTGTTTAGTTGGGTACGCAAATCTTACATACAGTACTTTTATCTCACTGATTCACATAAATACGCCTCAACATTTCATGCGGGCTCACTTTTTCCGTAAAATAGCCAATACACAAGAGGTATATCCTTCTTTCTCACATAAAAGCTCATACGAGTCTGTTGCGATCGCACTCTCGATCTCGTCGAGCGCCCTGACTATTATATGCTGGTCTGGAAGACCGTTGCAATCATCAGAATAGTCTGGCAGTTTAAATATACTTTTCAAACTATTGAAAGAATATGCCCTTAAAATTTTAGCCTTTTGGGAGCAGATTATAAATTGCCATCCCGACGACAACTTTACTATCGTCTGGTACATACCTGTAAGCATCAAAATAGGTTGTCAATTTTTTTTTCGACCCACACATATGTAAATTACATCATATCAAAATTTTAGCTTTGTGAAAGCAGGTTAAATTTATTTTTTTGACATTTTTAAAATTTTAAAGGATGATGAAGTAACCGGGGAATGTCTGCCAGAACGGTACTTTCATAATTGACCGATAGTAAAATAATATTTAAAAAGTTTCTAGCTTTATGGGAAATGGGTTAGTCGGATGGTTCACTAGCTCTCCTACTATTAAGGTAATGCTTTAAAAATGAATTATGTTGGCTGTTTCTTTCCGCATATCCAATGTTTCAATATTATTAATATTTACCTTCTTTTTTACTTTTATTATTTACATAAATAAAGCTAATTAAGCAACTTTGGCATGGAACCACGTACATAATATTATTGTGGTAAATTTTATCTAAAACTTAAAACGAAATTTTCGTAAGAAAAACTGTCCACAAATTGTATTTATTCAGGTATCCTAAGAAGCACTTATTTTAATTTTATTGTTTCCTAATATGACCAATGTTTGCACTTTTTTCTCCAAGAAAAACCACAACATGGTCTACTGACTGGTGTCACGCTCATTTGAATGTTTATTTTTTAAATAACTTTTGTCAAGGAGAAATAACACTTGGACTCACACAATATAAAATGTAATTTCAAAATAAAAGTATTGGTATAACCATAAAAACAGAAAAATATAAATTGTTGCTGTCAAAAAAAAGGACCGTTATGGTCAACAAAATTCGAGAAATACGCAAGTGAAATGATGTTTATGTTGTAATAAACGTTATTTATTTGGATGCTTCTTCTGGTGCTGAAAATAATTAAAATAAATTTCCTGACCCAAAGACAGTAAGTGGTCACAACATATGTCCAAACAAAAGAAGGCAAGTTTGCGAAAATCGTTTTTGCAAACATAGGGCTTGTTTTAGGTCATAAGTTAAGAAAAAGACGATTGCATTACATTTTAGTTGCTAATATAATTTTAACAGAGGCTGCTACGCCGTATCAGATAAGCAAAAATTCGTAAAATTATTTCATAATCTCACTCAAGCTTTGTGAAGAGTTTTTTTCGATAATTTGGAAAAAATATATTCTTTTTTTGGCAATAGTATAAAACTCTGGTTAGTGATGAGCAAAGCAAGACCAAGACCAAGACCGGGCTAGTCTTGGTCTTGGTCTTGCAAGTCTGGTCTTGGTCTTGGTCTTGCAAGCCCAAAGAAGGTCTTGGTCTTGGTCTTGCTGCAAGAGTCTTGCTGGTCTTGCTTTTTTTGGTAGTAATAATTTAAACTAAGTAATCTTAAATAAAATAAATATTTTTTTAATACTTACAAATAAATAAAGATGGAGACTATATTTTTTGCTTTAAAATTTTAAAAGATACTAATTTTAACCTTACATGTGCATTTAAATTATTTGATTAAAAAGGATATTTTAAATTTAGGGGTTTATTTATTTATAGCCCTTCATTTTAGTGATAGGAAATATTTAAATTTTCTTTGAAGAAGCATATAAAATTACAATACTGAGTACTCTGAGGGCAGAAAAAAACTTTTAATTTCAACCAGATGTGAAATTTCCATGAAAATGATTCTGATATGTAAACATTGGTTTCTAATTTAAAAAAAGGTATTTAGGAAGCTTTTCAGTTCAAATAAACGTTTTATGTTCAAATTGGTCAAACATTTGCCGTACAATTGTACAAATACTTCATAAACATTCTGCATATACAAGGTGTATATCCGATACCGTTCATAATGGTAAAAAACTGAATATATAAAAACTATAGAAAAAGGGCGTAAAATGTAAAATTATTTTCTATTTCAGAATTTTCCAAAAAATCCACTACCACTCAAGAAAACTTCCTTATTTTTAGCTTTTAACCTAAAAAACAAAAATTATAGCCAAAAATTCATTTAAAAAAATCGCTTCCCTGTATATTATGCTGAAAATTCTTGAACTGTCATATAGGTACAATGTCCACATAGATGGTTTTTATATATCATTTTCGGTTTTGACAAAAATGACGTCATCATTATACTTTTGGCATTGTTTAGACTTTTCCGTCTAAACCGGAAGTGAAATTTAAAATCAATTTATATAAAAAGTATTCCTATATAATATGACAAATATATTTTTTATTAAACCATCACTTTTACATTTATATCTTAGTTTAAAGGAGCAATCTAATGATGCCACTTCTTACAGTGTGGCACAAAAATAATGTTTTCCTGGATTTTGGAAATTTTTGATCCAGTGTGGCATCACTAGATACCTAATTAAAAAAAACATTAGAATAGGTAAGTAATTTTCAGCTTCTATAACTTTTGTACTCTTAGTTTTTCTGTGTCATAAACGGTTTTGGAGATATCGAGCTTTGTCGGACCATTGAGTCACAATCTTATTATTTTCGAAACATGTTACTGAATCTACTAGTTATCGTTTTTAGATAATTTTATTAAAAAACGAAGTGATCGATTTAATTATTATTTTATTAAAAAACCTGTTACTCATAAAATAATCGCCTTTTTAGGCAGTTCTCGACACATTTTTTTGTCATGTCTGTATGAAATACCTCTGTATATTGAATATCAAAATTGAATATTATAATTTAAAAAAAGTGACAAAAGTGCAAGAGTCTTGCAGGTCGGTCTTGGTCTTGCGTAGTCTTGCACCCCTCGGTCTTGGTCTTGGTCTTGCATACCCTGGTCTTGGTCTTGGTCTTGCAAGCGAGAAGGCGGTCTTGGTCTTGGTCTCGATCTTGGTCTTGCTGCAAGACCAAGACCAAGCGAGACCAAGACCGGTCTCGCTCATCACTAACTCTGGTTATGTTAAGCAACAAAAAATCAAAGAAATACAAAAATTACCTCTAAGAAGGTATGTCCTACTAGAGGGTGTTTAAGCACGGCACATTATCGCTTTCTACCAGATAAATTTTTTGTCGACTTAAAAAGATGAACGTAACGAATGTCAAAGTATAATTATTATTTTAGAGAACTACGGTTTTATGGGGCCTGTTGCTTTTTTTATTAACCCAGATTCTAACGCTCTACAGCATAAAAATAATGCCTTACGGAAAAACAGATTTTAAAATAGAAATAATAAATCAAAATCTCTTCCATGGTTAGTTAAATGAGTCCAGAAACCTAGCAAAGGGGTGGGGTGTAACAACTGTTTTTAAAGATAAACGACGGAAGATAACGAAGAGACTTTTTGATGAGTTATTAGAAGATGAGAGATTTTCAGACCCGAAGTTGTACTTCAGAGTCAATGTGTATTACTGCTGTTTAGACCTATTAAAATCTTGAACTAAACAAATATTTCAAAGCCTCTGTGACCTAAGTAATCAATTCGAAGTGTTCAAACGGAAGAAACTCTCACCATTTTCAAATGAAATAATAAAAAACGAAGCCAAAAAATTGACTGCTAAATACAGTAAAGATATGTCATGAACATCTGTATAAGCAATTAATTGCTTTAAACGTAAGATGCTTAAATACTAAAATTCAAAAATCCATGCCCATTAGGGAATTCACGGAATTATTTCTGATAAAATTTAATAACTGTGCATCCAGTTTTCCGTAGGTAATATCAGCATTTTTACTTTTTCTGACAACAGCTAAAAAAAGTTAGGACTCCTATGAGACAAGAACGGCTATCAAACATGTCAGTGCTGTTTACAGAGGCAGAAAATCTCGAAAAACTTATGTCGCCTACAGCTGTGGATGATTTATTAAATAAGTTTGCTGAAAAAAAGTCGATAATAGTATATATTTAAATAGTTTTGCAAACTCGGCTCCTAGGAGCAATAATTGTAAGTAATTTCTTACTTATACTTAATTAATAGATTTTTATTTTACTCAACACGAGTGTTTTTGTTTCTTTTTTCAAAAATCTTTACCCTCCATTTGAGCTTTACCACAGTCGCCCCGCGATAAATTTTGATTCAGTATCCATCCTTGACGTGAGAATGCGGAACACTGTCGAAATGAACTTCCAACGTTTCGCACGCATATTTTTTTTAAAACAGCAGGAAGTCAAAAGGAGCTAAAACTGGCGATTTAGGTGAATGATATGATAATTCGTACTTTAATTGACTGATTTTCGCGACTGTCTGGGAGGAACCGTTGTCATAGTAAAAAAAATCTTCTCTTAACCAGTGTTCTTCTTAAAATTTTAGCTTGTCCAAATGGTTACAGTAATAATCTGGGTTTATTGTTTTACCTTTGAAGATAATCCAGGAACAAAATTCTTTTTACGTGCCAAGAAACTGATGGTAACATTCTTGGCCGATTTCTGGTTCCTTACTTGCTTCAGAGCCGAATTTAGAACTCGCCACTTATTAGATTTTTGCTCTGATTCTGATTTGATGCCAATATAATTTATCTTTTACCAGCTCCCAATACAGCAAATCGTATGCATTCTATTGTATTTAACTTATATAGGCTCTGAACTTTTTTCATCCCTAGAGTGTCTATTTTGTGGAATCTGTTCAATGCAGAGGTTTTTTCTTTCCCCCCAAACTTTCGAATCCTTAAGTTCCGTGTTAATGATCTGTCTCTTACCTAGGTACGTTTTTACAAATGCTTTAACTCTATAACCTCTGGATAAAACAGAGCAAACCAGAACTAATTCTCTCACAGTGCAAGCACAGTTAAATGGGGAGTATGGTTAATTTATGCAAAAAGAGGCACATTTTTCAATTTTTTTGGACGACACAGTTAAAATTTATTTATTAAAACTAATGCTACATTAAAGTATATCATTCGAAGAATATTAGTAAAATTTTTGTAAAGGAACATTAAAAATACGGCAATGGCAGCAATTATTTGGAAGCGTCTCGAAAAAGGTGCTGGATCATCTGAAGTAAAAAAACTAACGTTTTTTCGTTAGATAATCTCTTTCCCCTGTAAGTTTGGAAGGGTTTTTCGAAATTTCATTTTTACTTTTTGGAAACACTTTAAAGTGTGAAACGTGATTTCTGCCAAAAAATCGGCTAATTTGTTAGTGTAAAATAAAAAATATTAACAAATTTGAAAAAACTCTTCAGCTTTACCTCGTTAATTACGTAAAAAATAGTGTTTAAGTGATTAATGCAGTAGTTTTGAAGTTATGAGAATTTAAACGTAGGAAAAACGCTTTAAAGTTTTGAACACTAAAAAATTTAGTACGTAAAACGTATCTTCATTAGTTTTGCTCCGATTTCTCTCAAATTTTAACACAATATTCTTAAAAGGTTCTTCATTCAGAAAATCAAATTAAAAAAATGCAAAAAAAAGTATAAAAACCTAACCATCCCTAATTGAGTTTTTACACTTAAGTTTAAAGATCTACCTGAAAAATTGGTTAAAAATTTAAATGTATTTTTTTTTTGGTAACGAATATGTTACTAGCCATGAACCAACAAGTAAAACTATATAAAAGTCTGGAAAATATTAACCTCGTTTTTTATTCTAAATTAATTTATCTCGACTCTCGTAATATGCTGATAATTTATTCCCAAATTCCCCATTCTTGTATCATCGGTAATTTTTTAGCACACTTACACTTGTAAACACGACATCGACAGTAAAAATAAGTACCGTAATGTGTGCATTAAAATTTTTATGGCACGTTTTTTAAACTTACTTTATTATTTTTTTAAAGCCAATGACCTTTTTGTATATTAAATTTTAACTTGTATTTAGCTGTATCTTTAATATATTAAACAAATTACGAAATGCCATGAATAATAAATTTTATTAAGCGAATGTAGTAGAAATTTATTAAAAATTTATTACGCGTAGCAAAGCGAATATTGCATCTGCTTTTTTTATTAGGCATTTACTGCACCTTAAGTTTTAAATGTTTCTTGCACCAGCTGAAATTCGTCCTTAAGCTCCCCTAACTTTAATTTAAGGATTTTTTAAACTTAATGATCCCCTAAGTTATTTGACGTTGGAAAATTTGACATTTAACAAATATTTTATTTATATGCTTTTTGTTTATTTCAAGTAATTAATCTGGTATAAATTATGTAAAAATGGCGTTTTTAAACAATGGTGGTGTGGATTTTAATATTATACTTACTTAGGGCATTTTTTAGGTTTATTTTATCTTTTTTATATCATTTTAGGCATTACTTTTTATTTTTAGAAGAAACTATTTTGACGAAATGGCTAATATTACGTTTTTTAAGGTGGAAGGTACCTTTAAGCAGGGTAAAATCAGTCAATTTTAATGATTTTTTAAGGTGATAAAATAATTGGATCATTTATTTATTTTAACATCTTTTTGTTAAATTGTTTAAATGTAAAAAAAGCATATAGATGGTAAAATTTAAATTTATATCGGCTGTTTAATCGAAGGTCCAAATTTTTGACCATTTTTTCCACAGTTTTAACCCTAAAAATTATTTATTAACCTGATATCTTTAAACTAAAAAGAGATATCTTAGAACTAAAAAGAGAAACCCCTAAAAATTTCAAAAAAAATTTAAGTTACGTCAAGAGCAGTTTTTGAAAAGACATTTTCGAGATAATCACGTTTAAAGATTAATTACGCTCTGAATAACTGATTTTAGTGAAGGTATGCGGACGCTGACGTTTTTGACAATTACTCCATAAATAATTAATATTTTACTTTTTCCTTTTTACAGTATAGTTTTAACATATTATACATTCAAAATATAAAAAAAAACAAAACGATTTTTTTTAAATTCTAAAGGTAAAAGATTCGTTACGCTCCACCTACCTAATTAGTGACGATATACGTAATATTTCACTTATTTGCTTTTACGGTATATTTTTAACATATTATACATTTAAAATATGAAAATAAAAACGATTTTTTTAAAATTTTATAAGTATCGTCCCTCTTAAATGATTCAGATTAACGAAGCCAACAGTGCTCAGCTTACTTAAGCAAATCAAAGATGAGCTTCAGTTTAAACATGACAAGTTTTTATTAGCCTTTGATTTTTGAAAATTTACTTGTAAATTAGAATATTTAAATTTGTTCACATAAATTAATAAAAAAAAATGTTTTCAATTATGATTTTATATCTCATAATTATTGCAATAATTTTGTTCTCTTTCTATGGAAGTAAAGTTAGGCGCCCTTAATTTGTTCTTTTCCATTTTGTTTTAAATTTTACAACATTAAAATCACCTACTTTATATTGTAATGTTTACAAAATGAAAAAAAAAGTTTTTTAAAGTTTTAACATGATACCTTGATGTGACAATTTATTTAAGAAAAATGTTCAGTAAAGATTTAATATTTACAAAGATTTAGGTTAGATTACTACTATTATTTAATTACATAAAGGCCAGAAAAGGAAAAATCTAATAATATCAATATATTCGAATTATTTGCATTGTAAAGGCCAAATACCAGTAAATAATACTAATAATAAATCGCAAATTAAAATTTTGCATGCATCTCCCTTATAGTTAATTTTTTGAGAGATATAGATAAATATTTCTCAACCCAAAATTTTAATACAATCTGCATTACCTTAAGTTATTAGTAGAACATTTTAGGACACCCTATATATTATCCCTTTGCTGTGTATAGCAGAAACACTTGCAGTTTAATAAAGTACAGCGCCTATGAACATACTGGTAAAATCGCATGGTTCTTGATTCCACTTAATTTAATATTAATTGACCTTAGACTAAGATATGTAAAAACTCCGTGAAGTGTGTAATTAAAACATTTATATTCTTGTAAGGCTTTAATAAATTGCCTGCATCCATAGCCATAATTCGAAAAAATTATTGATTACAAATTGCCTATACGGGGTGTCCCAAAAATATTTTACTGTATGGAATATACAGAAATTTGGAGGGATTTATCTATATTTAGCGGTATCTATATCTCAGAAGGAAAGCAAGCCCAGGGATGATCGTTTTTACGTCCATCTGTCTCTCACCGAAACAAGATAAAATTAGAAGGCAAGTTTACTGTTTAATTGCCAGTCGATTACTAAAAGCGTCATAACAAAACAGCTAATGCTTTACTATTGGTCACAGAGGTAATGTTGAATTTCGGATTGTTGATTTTTTTTTAATTTTAAGTTCACGAAAGGAGATACATTTGCCCAAAAGTGTTTCAATTTTTTTTTATAAAATCGTTCTTAAAAATAATATGTTTTGTAATGTCCCTAGAGCTTAAATTATTGCCAGACATTTTTGCGAGTACACGATTTTTTTGAAAATGATTAAATATCAATTATATTAATATAATTCTTAAAAAAAATGGTGAAGTTGAAAACATTTCCGGTTATTAAATCCAGATCGTGGGAGAATGGGTAAGAAAGTTTTACACCTAAGCAAAACCATCACACTAAAAATAATAATATTTTGGTCATGAAATATACAAATAGAAAGTTTTTCCGAAATATTGGCTAAACTTCCGAAAACGCCCCCTCTCCGATTTTTCTGTAACTTTGCACATGTTTTGTTAATAGCATAACAAATATTGTTGAGAGGTTTTTTGCGGCAATAGTGAAAATTAAATTTGTTTAACCAGAACTAACCAAAACTAACCAAAACAACCCCACAGGAATTACCAAAACTTATTAACCCACCAATTAATAAAATGGTATATAAAATATATTTAAATAAATTTATATAATTTCTTTTATTAAATTTAACAAATTTATTTAAGCATTGATAAAAAAGTTTTTAATATAACAATGAATTAAAAATAGTTAGTGCATTATTTATGGTATATTTTACATTTTATAAAAGCATATTTAAATATACTTTATATACATTTTATTACTTGGTGGGTTAGTTTTGGTTAGTTCTAGGCATTTCTGGTCAGTTTTGGTAAAAAAAAAGAAAGAAAATAAATAATTGGTTTTTACATTTTTTTAAATTTTAATTAATGCCGCCAAAAGAAACTTCTAAATAATGTTTTTTATGCTATAAATAAGTCCTGTGCAAAGTTACAGATAAATCGGAGAGAGGGCGTTCTCAAAAGTTTAAAAATGTTACTGAAAAAATTGTTAATTGTTTAATTTAATTGAACTAATTTAAATCTAATTCAGCAAGAATCTTTTTTTTCTTCCATTTTTGTTCTTAGTTTCTAACGACAAACAGAAAAAACAAAAGAGAAAAGAAATAAAAACAAAATTGTTCTGTACGAAGTTATAGACAAATCAAAGGGGCGGGGGGGGGGCGTTTTCGGAAGTTTAGCCAAAATATTTTCATTTACAATAAGATTTTTAAAGATATAAAAAATGAACCAAATATTATTCTTAAAACCAAACGAATAGTCCCAAGCGCAATTTCGTCTTAACATTCTTATACTAAAATATTTAAAAGGCATATTTAATGTCAAAGTCACTTTAAGTGAATGAAATGGGGAAAAATGGGTTAAACATTCAAAGACCCGACACGCACGGTATGTTAGTATAATTGGAGCAGTATAAAAGGAATGCACACACTGACGCGAATAATTCGGTGCGACGGCGAAATTTTCGCTTCGCGAAATATTCGTCCACTCAAGTTCTTCGGCGTATACGAAGAGCAACATACTGGCGCGAAAATTTCGCTTGGCGATAACGAAACTCCAGCGATTTTATTTCTTTCGCGACCAGCCGCATTTTTTGTCGTTTTCGTTGCGAATTTAAGATGGCTTTTACTGAAATATTAATAGAGTTTGTGAAGAAATATCTGATTTTATACGATTTAAGCCATGAAGATTATAAAATTCAGCCGCTAATTATTTAACACTTTTAAATCCTTATAAAACAAACTTGTAGATTTTTTTAAAACAAAAATATATCTACAACTTACCTTAAAGTAATGGCTAGTCTTTCTTCTGCTGAAATAGGTGTTCGTAAATTTATATATTGTTTTTTGACGTCTTCTTTTATTAGGTATAATATATCATCGAAACAATTAATGTCCATTCTAAAATATTTATAAAAACGGTTTTCATCTAGTCGCAGTTGTGGCATTAGTGTATGAAATTCGCCTTTTTTTTTCTCTTTCCAAATTTATGTCATGTGTCCACAGCTTTTTTCAAAAAAAAAACAATATACCAACTTTAGCACAAAAAGTAATAGACGCTTTTTGTCATTTTTCAACCAAATTTTTCTTCCCACACTTATTGGGAAAATAGCTATTAACAAAAAATGATTAGAATGCCTTACCTTTCAATTTTCTCATCTTCTAAAGCAGCCAATAATAGTATTGCTTCTTCTTTAGAGCTTGAAGAATCCATCCTTCCATATATCAAAAGAAAAAAATATCTTCGTATCATCGTAAAATTTTTGCGTAAATGTTAAGGAAACACGAATTGTGACTGCCTATGTGGCGAAATATTCTCGCAAATGTGATAGGAGAGGCGAATTTTGTTCTCGCCTATGTCGCGAAATATTCGCTTCGTTATCGCGGCGATTTAATTCGCGTCAGTGTGTGCATTCCTTAAGAATGAAAACTCGGTTCTCTTCGTAAAAAAAACATAAAAAGTGGTTAAAAGGTTTGATTTGAACTGGAGGCCGCCTTTGCTTTTTAAAATGTGCCGTTGCCTACACGTAACTATAAAAATAGTCCATATAAAATACAAAGGCAGCCACCTATTTTTGAGAATTCTAGGTTAATAAAATGAATTTTTGCAAGTTATATTTTAATGTTCGACTATTAATCGTGTGACCATCCTATAGATACGAGTATTATATCTGGCCGCTTTTAATAATTTTATACCTAAGATGATAATCTAAAATTAAAATCTCCGCACCGCGTAGCTGGATGCATCGTACCATTTTGTATTCAATAGCCCAAAGATATATTGTTAAATAGGACCAAATCTAATTATAAAAACAGTTGTAAAAATAATGAAGATAAATATTTTGTGGTTATGAAAAGAAAATTGGAGTTGATGATTTATATTGTATAGTCGGGGAACGAAATTCGGCCGATCTTTATCGGGTTTAAAGATTTAATATAATACCTTTTTATAGCGGAACAAAAGCGATTTTAAAAGGGCGATATTAATAAGAGTACTTTACTTAATTGAAAACCAGCTTGAAAGGGATCAGATTCTTTTTAAAAAAACATCTCTACCAAATGTTGGCATAATGGGACTCCTGAAATACATCATTCATAAATAATATCTAGAAAAAAGATTATTATTAAGTTTTCTTTTTGAGTTTTGAGTTATACGTAATAAAAAAAGTGACATAAATAAAATGGTGAATAAAATGGCCCATATATATCAAATATAGAAAATTATCGGCCCATAAGCTTATTATGCCACCTTTTTTATAAGCTACTCTCTCTAATAATAACCAACAGATTAACACAAAAATTAGATTCGAACAAACCAAATGAACAGGCAGGATTCCAAAAAGTTTAAAGTAAATGTACCACTACAACTAGCGTTTTTGGACTATCATAAGCCTTTTAATACGATTAAGAAGTTGGCCTTCTTAGCCTTTAAAAAATGAAGGTTATCACGAATCCCATGATCATCAGGGATATATATTATATATATATATATATATATATATATATATATATATATATATATATATATATATATTATATATATATATATATATATATATATATATATATATTTATTATATATATATATATATATATATATATATATATATATATATATATATATATATATATATATATATATATATATATATATATAAATGACCCTTCGATGAATGTCCTAATAGATGAAGACTAAAACAGAAGATATCAAGTTGAAAAGGTGTACGTCAGGGAGATACGATATCCCCAAAAACCCCTAGCGTTGGAAGATTTTAAAGGCTACAGTGGGACAAGTTGAAAAATATTATAAAGATATCTAAACTACTTAGAGTTGCCGATGACATTGTTGTATTAGCAACAATCTAAATAAACTCCACAAAATGCTAACAGAACTGAAGCGCTTCGCAAAATCGGCCTCAATAAAATTGAAAAAAAAAAATCCTTAGAACGATCGGAAACTCTCACAGTGGAAATCGGATATTGATTTTTTTTGTGGAACTATGTGTATTTGGGACATACTAGTAAGCGGGAAAAAAAAAATCAATCAGCAGAAATTAAAAAAAAATTCTTTGACATGGGCAGTTTTGGTAAATTGCAACATATAAAAAAAACAGAAAATTTCCCCTAAAAACCCAAAAAAAGCTGCGTTCTCCCGGTGAAACCTATTGCAGAAACGATGGCACTCACACAAAAACACGCTGAACAACTGGGAAAGCAAGGAAGGCAATGGAAGGAGCAAGGAGCAATGGAGTGTTTTTTAAGGGAAAAAAAATAACAAACGTAGAAATAAGACGAAGAACAGGAATAGCGGATGTTTTGTAGGGCTACAATGAAAATGGCAATAAAAAAGTTAAATAACAAATCAAATTAAAATGTTAGCATTCCCAAAAAAAAAATTGATAGAAAATTTTGGGGTTCCAATAAAAACCCAATTAGGTCTATCGGGGGCCGGGGTTTAACCTTAGCGCCCCCCTGGGCCTGAAGAAAATGCCGCCCCATCACCAAATTTTTTTACAAAAATTAAGTTTTGAAACTTTTAAAGTGTAAATTCTTTTTGGCGTTAAAAATTTTTTTAAATGTAAATAAAAATCGTCACATTTTCCTGCTTGCCCGGTTTGCCTGGCGAGTGGGGTTAAGTGCCTCGAGTGCTGTAAATTATTAGTCTTAGACTTCCAAAAAATAAACCCTACTAAATTTTTTTTATTTTAGGCATTTTATCGAAAAGGATTTCCCTTTTAAAAATTGATTTTCTATACTATTGGAAACATTCCCCGGAATTTTTAAAAAATTTTTAAAAAAAATGTTTTTTTTTTAATTTTTAAAAAAGGTGTACCGACCGATCCCAAAAACTAATCACTCTTGACAATTTAGGGTTTTTTTTTTTTATAAGACAAATTAAAAAAAATCTGAAATTAAACTTGTTTTAAAATTGTGCAGGTGACTGATGTTTTAAAAAAAGGGTTTTACTTCATGCGGTACATTCATACATACACAATCTTTTAGCAAAAAATAAGTCGCAACTCCCGGATGCTTTATTTTGCTTCTTTTCCATTTTTTTATCATAAGCCTGGAAAACTATACAAAAAACATTAATCCATTATTTTTTTTCAATCTGCAAGTATCCGGAAAAGCTGTTTCAAAAACACAATTTTTTATCAAAACTTTCAATTAAACATCGTATTTTATTTGAAAATATGAGACTTTTTCCACAGGGTTGGCTAGAAATTAACACACGCCAGACATCAAATTAAATTATTTTTTTAAAATCTTTTTTAACTTGAACGATAAATGGTCATGTTTTTAGATATTTCTGACAGTTAAATAAAAAATCTTTTAATTTTCCTTTTATACACCATGGTGATATACTCATGACTGGTATGGTGGTCAAAAATAGACAAAGAACCGCTGTTCGAACTGGCCAAGGTAAAAGCTTGCTTGTAGCTATAACAGAAGCAATTAAAACAAGCCCAACAGCAGCCATGGTGTGTTTCTAAGATTTTCTACCACTTTAAACCCCATAGTGAGGAAAGAATGAGCTACTTCCGACTGCCAAAAACCCACTTGTGTCTACGCCCGTTTGGGGCACAACAACATAAAAATTCAGGTTGGCGGCAAAATCCTGGACAAAAAAACAAAACCAGATGATTCCCCAATACTCATTCAACAAAAACTTGAGGTTTAAAATCCAGATCGAAGTGAGTGGCAGCAACCCTCTCCCCCGCACGGTTGGAGATATCATCTGGTATACGGATGATTTCAAAATCGAGCAGGGAAATGGAGCGGGCGTGTAAAGTGAATGAGGAATTCACAATTCTTCATTTACAGGAACAAAAGTTCTTTTTTCAAACGGAAATATATGCTTTACCGCCTGTGCAAAAGAAAATAATAGGAGGGGTTTTTAAAAATAAGCGGATCTGCATAATAACAGACAGCCAAGGGTCACTGGTAACACCCAAGGTAACGTCCAAGCTGACATGGGAATGCCAAAAAAACTGGAAGTCTTGGGAGAATGGAAAAAGAGTAACTCCCTTGTGGGTACCAGGACACTCGGGGAAAAGAGGACCACAAAAAACGGATGACCCGGAAAGGTCACACACCATATTTGAACCAGGAGTAACAAAACCACAGCACAAACAAACCAGGAATGGATCCAAAAAAAAACGACGAATACTGGAGAAACCTTAGTAGAATTAGACATGGAAAAAGCTTCATAAGGAGCCCATCCAAAAAAGGGGCAGAACTACTGAAACAAAGTAGCAAAAGACTTCGCATAACGGTAGGGTTGCTACACAATAATGGGCCTAAAAATACCATTGGAGACCCAAGTTGCAGAAGTGCACGGGGGGGGAAGAAACAGCTCACCATTTTCCTGTGGAAGGGAAAGCATTGAATCACAAAAGACAGGCTTAGAGCAAAAAAATGAGCCACAGGAAATTAGGGGAAACAAAAAACCCAAAAAAGGTGTTGGGGGTTGGCCCCCCGCTGTGCTGTTCGGAAATGAATCAAGAGGGCCCCCAAAGGAAAGAAGAATTATTGCCTTTTTCTTACAAATTTTTGGGCCCCATTGTAAGTAAAAAAATGTTTTTTTAAGTATTTTTTTTTAAATCCATAACGATCTAGCTACAGTTAGTTGATGCAATGTTGTGTTTGTTTAGATAAGTTCATACTAAGGACGTTAAAAATAATGATAATTTAGGGTAAATTTTAAAGGTTTTTTTGGCAAATTTATTCAATATTTCAATATTTATAATTTATAAGGTAAATATTGATGAATTTAAAATAGTTCTTAAAAGTCCTTTAGGCAAACATATCCAATACTTTACCTAATACATATCGGTTATTCAAACAAAACAGTACAAGAATAATATGTTTCCAAAACGACATCTCATGTGTAAACAATTCAAAACTTAAAGTAAACGTTGTGAAAATTAATTTGTGGCTTTTGGCGAATATAAACATTCGTTTAAAACGGTCTGTCTGTGTTTAGAAATAGCTTTTCAGCTCCTACTTAATTTAATTTTTTAGAGTTGTTTGAAAATGGGATTACCGTTTATTTTAAATAAACTTTTTTGGTGTATTATGTAAACAGAAAATGCGCTTCCGTGTTTCTGATTTTGGTGCACGTCGCTAAAAATATATAACAGCTGTTATACAGGGGGTCCGAAAAATATGTGTAAAAAATTTTATGACCTACTCCTGACTCAAAATATGTAGATCGATTTAAGTCAATTATCTAAAATTGTTTCATTTAAGGGGTTACATCGGTTTTTTCGGGAAAAAATGGCCTTTTTTCAACAATTTATTTTTCATGTAAAAAAAGAAATTTTTTACTCAAATTCTCTACTGTCATAAAGATACATATTTGACAAAGAAGTTCTAATTTTTTTTTGAAAAATATTAAAAACTCTGCCATTGTGACGTCCTTTCCGGCGACCCCTCGGGAAAAAGGTGTGTCCGCGTTGGCAGAAGAAGTTGTTACAGGATCATCTGAAGTAAAAAAAATATGTGTTTTAGTTAAGACCATAAACTAGGACGAAGGAAAACAGAAAAAAGTAAAAATTTTATTTTTGGCAGAACTGTTTACAAAAAATGACAATTTCGGTGAAAATTTCGCTACATTTTTTTTTAAATAGTTGTAATCGAAAAAATAAAGATCCTTCGTCCAAGTCCTTGTGAATTGTATCTTAAAGACCTGTGTAAAATTTCATGAAGATCGTTTGAGTAGTTCTCGAGAAATTTTGCCAACCGACTTTAAAACATAGTTTTAGATAAACGCGTTTGAAGTTTTAGTGATAATAAAAAATTTTTTTTTTTTACTTACATTAAATCTTTGTTATTGGAATAGTTTTCGAAAACTCTTCGCATCCCTGTAGTTGCCCTAAGAGTGAAAGAAATGGACAAGAAGGACGAACTAACAATAGACGAGCAGTTGCTACCAAGCCTTAGGCCCGGTTCTTCTGAAGGGGTATTCCGGGAAATATTCTCATTAATTTTTGAAAATTTGGAAATATTCTAGAGATGTTGTAGAATTTAATAAAATAATAAAAAAATCGATTTTATTAAACCGTGAAAAAATGTATAACTTTTTTTATAGATTTCGGCAGACATGGTCTTTTAGCATTTATTAAGGTGAAGATCGTAAAGACTTTCTAATCTATTTTTTTTCCAACGCTGACACATTTTTCGGTAAAATATTGGTCAATATTATTTATTGATAAATACCCGTTATGTTGAAAATGGTCGCTTTTATATAACAAGATTTTTTGCACAAAAAGTATTCAGGTTCATTCAGGAATATGGATGAATTTTTTTAGAATTTTTATATTTGCAATTGTCTTAAAATTCTATTTAGCCATTTTTTAAGAGGTTTAAAAATGTATAAAAAAATTCTGAAAAAGATTTTTCGTATTTCTTGAATGATTCTGAACAAGTTTTATTGAATCAAATTTTTCCTGCTTGTTTTATGACCATCCCACTGCGTCGTTATTCCTAAGCCCACAAATTTTTGCTTTGATGTATTTTCCCCCAAAACCTTACGTCTAACTGCTCGTTTGTAAAATGGAGCTGTTTTTTAAAATAATTAGTAAAAATTTGCGCATGCGCGCTTATCTTTATTTCGGGTTTTAAAAAAAAAAGCGTTTTTTCCAGATTATATTTTAATGTATTTCTTTTTGACAATGAGATTATTTGTTTTTTTATTAAATTTCAAATTATTAAAAAATAATAAT
>JAHBCN010012014.1:0-27760 GCA_019359885.1 Listronotus oregonensis
GCGGGTTAGCTGTACTCCACCATCGATAGTTCTGGGAGCTAAAACTCCATTTGACGTAAAACAAACTTCGTCAGAAAAAAATTTTTTCTATAAAGATACGGGTCGCTTCATGCATACCTTGATACCAAGCTGAAAAATCAAACCGAAAATCAAAGTCCCAGGATGCAATGTGTGGACAAAGATGGGTTTATAGGGATGAAAATGATTTGCTTTAAGAACTCTTCCACAGTAGATTTACAGACTGAGTCTTTTTTCCCCGGGAAGTACTTTTTCCATATTTCTCAAGAAATCTTGGGATTTTCAACAACGGCTTGGATAATTTGCAAGTCAAAATCTTCATCATCCGACCTGAACTTTTTTTTTTTTTATTGAATTTTTTTTCCACTTCCACTACCTTTAATGTTCCAACAGTTTGATGAGATACAGATATTTCAGGATGCCTTTCATTGAAAATCTCAGCGGCTTCTCTAACATAATAAATCAAAATGATAAATGGATAAACTGTTTATAACTGTACTTCTGACTAGAAATAATGTCAGTGTTTATGTCAGTTATTTTGGCATGTTACCTTCAGGTCCATAATTACCTTTTTAAATTTTTTTGACAAAATTTTTTAACGAAAAAAAAAAAACCTTTTTTTTCGTAGGTGGCTGTGATTTCGTAATTAGATATAAAAATTAATTCAAATAATTCCTTTAAATAATTTTCTTTGAATATTAAAAAAAATACTTTAGTCTTGGATAAATTTTATTTTTTTTGTCGCTACTCTGTATACTGCTGGTATTTTTAAATTTTTGCGTAGGGTTTTTAGTTTTGAAATAAGCAGAACTTTTCATAAAATGATTTTGTTTCGACTGTCAAAAAAAAATTTTCCCATATGGCAAAATGCGGGGGCCGCTGTATATATATATATATATATATATATATATATATATATATATATATATATATATATATATATATATATATATATATATTTCACTTTATAGACAACAAAATCATATATATATATATATATATATATATATATATATATATATATATATATATATATATATATATATATATATATATATATATATATATATTTTATGATTTTGTTGTTATAACTTAAGATTGTTTCAGATAATATCAGTAAATTTGATGTTAGTGTATAGCAAAAATACAATCTTTATTTTGTTAATATTTTAACTGTTAAATGTAAATTAACACACGTGCAAACAGGTACCCCCTAAATACGTACTTAAGACGTACCAATAACCAATAACTTATTTTTGACCGTAATACAAACAAAATTGGTACGTCTTAAGTACGTATTTATACTTAAGACGTACCAATTTTGTTTGTATTACGGTCAAAAATAAGTTATTAACTTTATTATCTTATAAATACCAAACACTTTTTTTCAAAATATATAAAGAATCAGGGAAAAAAAATAAAAGTCCAGTTTAGGTGAAAATAAAGTAATAAATTGTAAAATTTGGCTTCACACCTATATTTTGTTATTTTAACTCATATATACAAGCAAAAAATGTTGGAAGTTATGTGTTACAGTAGCTTAAAAACAGAGAATGTCCAAGTGTCCACTTTTAGTGGTTAGATGAATTGGTAATTTAATAAACACCCACTTCTACTACAATCTTAGGTAAGGATAAAAATAAGCTCCCCGAATGAAACAGACGGAATATTGTTAAAATAAGGATATAACTAGATAAATATAATAATTGAGAATTTAAGTTTTTATTCGAATGGTATTATTTATCTAGATATTGTTTTTTTTTTAATTTCATTATTTTTTTCATTCATCGCTTGTTACTTTCGGGTTTATAAATAATTATGACTGTTGTAATGACTATGGGACTATGGCAAATAATTTTAATGGAACAATTATTAACAATAAAATAGACGCAAGTAAAAATAAATCAAGGATATAAATATGTGCAAATTATGATCGAGTCCATTTAATGCATTTATGTTAAGGATTAGGATCATTATTTGCCAATTAATGCCAGATATATTTTTTTTCCGGAAGATTTTAGGCAATTTGCTTGACCTATTTAATAGTTTTTATCTGAATGACAAGGTTATAAATGGACTTCATGTTTGTTTTGTGTATTTTTGGTTGCCTATACCACATGCATTAATCAAAGCTATTAATGAATATTTTTGTATACGTTAATAATACTTATAAATAAACGATCGCCAAAAAGTTTTTTGTGCTAAAGATAATCCAGTTATTTACTTTATAGAAATTTTTAGTCAAATACTTAAAATATTTAATTTGTGTTTTTTAAAATACTTTTTCTAACATATGGCATACCTTTTAGATTTACAAAATTTAAGAGTAGGTAAGAAAGTTGAGGTTGTTTTGGAGACCAGAGATAGTAAGGATCATCTGCTGCAGAGAGGTGGAGAGTATGTAACAGCAGAAATAAGATATAGAGATGCAGGGGTTTCAAGATCACTAGTCGTAAATGTAGTTGACAAGAGGGATGGTTCTTACAGCATATCGTTTATTCCTGATGTAGCAGGGAAGTTAGCATTTATTATTAAGGTTAAAGGTGAACATATTCAAGTAAGTAAAAAATAAATATTTATTTGTTTGTTTAAATAAAACTTAACAAAACGCTTAAAACTGAAAGCTCTATAACAGCAATGGCAAACCAACTAATCTTGTTACTTTTGCTATCTTCTTATTTTAGATTTAATTTGCAACAATAGGGTTCGTACCTTTTTTTTATTTAGATAAACATACAATTTTTAGTGTTATTACAAAATATACTACGAAGACACAGTAATGACTAGTTAAGCTAGGTAATTTCAGAAGCATGAAATTTTTTTTTTTTAGATGCGATTAGTTTACAGCATCGGTAAGATGATTTGCGTTCGTAAAACAAAAAAAACTTAATTTATTACCTGAAAACTATTTTTTAACTCTACCTCTAGGAAATTAAATGATTTTAATAAGAAAAGAATATATGTAGAAATATATGTAGAAGTAATTGTACTGATTGTGGAAGCTTCTGCCAGAGGCACACAAATTAAAGAAATCCTCGGAGGAAAAACTGTGTGCGCCGGGCCGGCGACGTCCTGAATAGTCTGGAGAACAAAGTCGTCCTTAGACACAGACGCTCTGAAAACCCTTAAGGCCAGGACTGCGCAGTTTTTTCTTTGGGAATAAGATAATTTTTATAAAAAAGCAAACGCAAGTAGGACCTTTTTTTGGATGATAGCATTTGCGAATACCAGAGCGTTCAAGAAACGTGAACTGTACTCGACAAAAACTAAAGCGAGTTCCTCCTTATTACAAAAAATAATTGTACTGAGATTATGGCACTCCAGAGGTTGGCAGATAAAATTATTCCACATTGCTGCTCATGAACTGGCTCAAAAAAGTTAAAAAGGGGCGAAAAATTTAATAAATTAATAATCAAGAACATTTTTCCAGACGCGAATAGTATATTCTAGCTTTTTTTTTATTATTTATGGTTGCTCGTAAAATAAGCCTACATTAAGTGGTTTTTAATAAATTAGATGAAAGGAAATCCAAATATTTTTATGTGTATGTTATGTAAGATTTTTTTATACGTAAGTAAAAGAAGTGGGCAAATAAAAACCAACTGTAAATTTTTAACTGTAACTACAACAGTTGAGCAAATGTTAAGTGTTGGACACAATATGGTAGTTTTCAAGGGCGTCGATAATATTTTTTCCTGGGAGGGGTAATTTTAGTATCGGAAAAAACAACTCTGAACACAAACTTGACAAATATGTTACATAAACTGTTATTTGCTGGAAAATAATCCTGTTGTTATTAAGTCAAAATCATGGTCAAAGTATTTATTGATGCTAATATGTACATTTATAATGTTTGCACATTCGACTTCGGGAGAATATATTTGCCGACGACGTGGTAGGTAGGGTTTTGGGGAGGGTAATTACCCCTATTACCCCCCCTTATCGACGCCCTTGGTAGTTTTGTGGTTTAGGTCAGCAGAGTTATCTCTAGACTAGAAATTTTTAATTACTGAGCGAGATCCTACAGATATAATTTTAACCCAAAATGGGTTAGCAAATAAATAAAATTACGTATTAACGTAAATATCAGCAAATACAATCTATTTGCAAAGCTCTTACTCGTACTGAATATTCTTATTGAAGAACGCATTGCGTCGGAGGAGAACTTTTTTAATCTGGTACAACAATATTTACTTAAAAAATGGTACGTGGGTAAAAACAAAAAAGTTTTCAGACATATTTATTAATAAACACAAATATTTAATTAATGCTATTTCTTAATAAACCGTGTTCAAACAAGCAAAAAACAGTGGTGGACTGTTATTGTTTTACATGGGCTTTTTTTAGTAGTAATAATCGTAATAATTATTAATTACTTGTAAAAATAAAACATAGTTACTAGCTAATACTGGTCTATTTTATTAATGCCTGTGTAAAAAAATTATACAAATTCGAAAATTCTTGCTTCTGCAGAACAGTGCAGCTATACACAGTAGCCTTTTTTTAATAGCTAGAACTAACCAAATTAAAATGTTTTCTTTTATAAGCCTTTTATTTTAAAAGCAAAATATATTTAATAACAAAATATATGTTTTTTTTTATCTTTGTTGGCCCCTTTACTAAATCACGTTGGGCACGGTTCGATGAACTTCGTCTGTCGTTGGGTCTCTATACCCCGCTCCTATTATATAAAAATTCCGTTGGCGTGTATCCAACCAGGACTTTTGGGGGGTAGTTTTTGACTAGGGAGACCCTTACTGAATTACGCAATAGTATGGGATTTTAACATATAAAATGGTTAAAAAGAATAAGGCACCAAATTTTACTGCTACCAAAGCTTTTTAAGTTTTTAATATTATTTTAATTTATCGCTAGAGTTTAGTATAGAAAGTTAAACAAGTAAATTTAATAATAATATTAAAAATATAAGTTTGTCAGACATTGTCAAAAAATATTAAAATGAGTAAGGTATGATTGTATTAATAATATATTATATTTATTTAATTTTAAAGGTAATCCATGGTTACGAAATTGTTGCCGGAAGTATAAAAAGCTATTTAAATATTTATATTTATTATAGATATGGGTATAAAGTAACAAATATTTAAATTGATAACTATTTAATTCTATTAAAATAATAAAATAATAAATGACTAGTTAAAATAATATAAACAAAAAGTATTTCTACCTAGAGCAACATAATTTTGCTCACAATGATTAGCTAATATATTTTTTAAAATCAAACCATTATTATTTTTAAAAAAGTTTTATTCGATTGACGTAAAAGTAAGGCATCTTTAGGTTGTTCAAAAGCATCTAAGTGTCAAATTCTATTAAAAAGGTAATATTATTATATACGCACATACACAGATGGACCTTATTATAAGCGTCCTAACGAATTCTAAAATTACAAAAGGGATTCTGTCACAAAAAACATATAATTGCAAACGTAGGTATCTTATAAGAGTTTTTAGACTAATTAATTAATTATTTAGTTATATAGCGTATTACCGATAATCAGAACACTAGATATTAATAAAATTTTAAAAATAATGGTACTTATCTTCACTTTATGTTTTTATACCGGGTGTTGCTCCGTCGAGTGGGACATAAGGAATCCCATGTAAATTTTGAAGTGGTCCAATATTGGCTCCCCTAATTATTTTAGAAGAAAATATTATTAGGATTTTTTAAAGAGCACGAAAAGTTGTACCCAGTGTACAAATTTCAGCTCTTCTCAGTCCGCCAGCTAAGAGATAAATGCTAAAATAAGTTACGAATCTTCTATCTTCTTACGCGCCCTGTCTTATTAGAAGTTTATAATAAAATACCAGAAAAATTATTTAACCTCAAGTTGTCAGATCAATGTCACATCATTTTTAAATAATAAACTACTCAAATCAAGAAAAAATCACTATTATAAAATGGTTTATCAGGGAAATAGTTATCGAAGAGTAGCGGACATGTTTGCAGCCTATTTTCCCAATAGGCCAATACCAAGTAAATTGACAATAGAACGGACGATAAAAAAGTTTGAAACTACAGGCACAGTAATCAATAATTGCAAATGTGAAGAAAATCGACGTGAAAATCAGAGACAAATTGTACAAAACGAGAGGGATTTAGACGTGATACTTTGTGTAGAGGAGGCCGAAGGAAACATTAGCACGAGACAACTGGAGGACATTACTGGACAAGACCATACCACAATATCTCGAATTTTCAAAAGATGTAAATACCACGCTTACAAGTACGAAAGACACCAAGAATTAAGAGACGGAGACGAAATACGACGACAGGAATTTTGCTTTGAGATGATGGAGAGGACAAACACTGACAGAGGTTTTTTACAAAATATTTGCTTTACTGACGAATGCACTTTTACATTGAACAACGAACCCAACATTCAAAATTGCCGGTACTGGAGTAACTCTTGGCTTTCCAGTTTCCTTTCTAATCGACGTATATTAGTTAGTGTAGATCAGAGGTTCCCAAACTTATTTAGTCTAACGCCCACTTTAAAAATCAGTTATTTTCTAGCGCCCCCCCCATTTTTTTCACCTTAAAAACCTCAATAATATATTGGTCTCGCCAACATTGAGCAATAATAATACAACTTTACAAAATTAAAAGTATCGGGGTAGCGGGCGGAGTGGCGGGAGGGCGAGCGAGTGCGATGCGTGCGTGCGGCGGAACGTCACGTCTAGAGATGGAAAGTTCAAATCTTTTTACTAAATCGATTCATTTGATTCATTCACTTGAAAAGATTCGTTTGCAACTGATTCACTTTATTATGATGCCGGTCGGACTCGGTCGGTTTTAAATTCCACAAAAAATGTGATAGTTATAAAGAAATTATTTACATTTATTTTATTTTGGTATAATTATTATTTTAAAAAATATATTTGAAATAAAACTTTCAAAAACTATAATTAATAAAACCTACAGATGTACCTCCAAATTAAGTCTTTGTTCAAAAGAATAAATAAAAAAAGTTCTTTTAATTGCCAAATAGTTATATAGCCAAAACTGACTCGAACAGACAATACGCATAAATTGTTTGCCTAATACACCTCTGGTAATGTGAGCAAAATCGAAATATAACAAACCGCTCGCCACTTGCCAGGTCGTAGCATAGAAACAACAGATTTGGCGTCATAAAATACCGAATTGCCAAATCTTCGAGTTCGAGTCCAAATCTGACTTAGTGACCTTATGAACGAAACGATCATTTAAACTAGGTTCGTTATTCATCGCAGAGCGATCGAGGAAGTGGCTCAAAAACGTTTCGAATCCATTGAAAACAGGGAATTAATTTATTCGAATCAGTGTACTGATACGTTCTTTTTGAACGAATCTTTCGCGAACGACACAGCTCTAGTCATGTCAGTCGTCGGACGGTCGCGAGCCGCGGCTGTGTATTTGGGCACCTGCACTCCGCAAACACGGACCGACGAACGTTGACGGACTAAAATACAGGATTGCACAAATAAATCGTACAATATTTGTTCGCGCCAAACGTGAATTATAATTGAACATTCTAATTTTAATTTTATTTTTTCTTTATTTTTACTAAATTAGGTACATAAAAAATCCCGCGTTCGGCAAGTGCTCTGCTTGGCGCCAACAATATATACATATTTTTAACACGTGTCTTCGGAGGTGGACACCTCACCTGCGACACTTGAAGACACGAATATCTTTCAGTGGTTGATACCTGTTACTAAATATCCAAAGATATTAATAGCGTTGCAAACGCATTAAAAAGATTAAATATTTAATATATTTTTAATTTATATTTATACAATAAAATAGAATAAAAATATGAAATAATAAATGGATGTTGTGTAGTAGAAGGATTTTAATTTCAGTGAATTTTAAAATATAAAGTAGCTGAAGTTACAAATCACCCATCGCGTCACAAAATTACATCAGCGCCCCCCAATTTTTTCTGTGTCCGTTACCGCCCCCCTCTAGGCCTCCAGCGCCCACAAGGGGGCGTTATCGCCCACTTTGAGAAAGACTGGTGTAGATGGTCATTCCTCCAGCTTCTACCAAATTAATGCTGGTGTGCCCCAGGGCTCAGTGCTGGCACCCACGCTGTTTCTTCTACACATTAACGATCTTCTCTCTTCCACAATCAATTCCATTCATAGTTTTGCTGACGATAGTACCCTCCACTCTAGTATTCAATTTCTTAAGCCACCGTGTAATTCTGATTTTGAAAACAAGCGCAGGTCAATGCAGATATCTCTTTCACAAGACCTCAAACTTATCTTGGATTGGGGCGCCAAAAATCGTGTTCAGTTTAATGCCTCAAAAACACAGTCATGTTCGCTGTCGCGAAAAAAGTCTGCGAATGCTCATCCCTTACATATGAGCGGCCAAGTTCTGCAGAACAAAAAGTCGCTTAATCTAGTCGGCGTTACTTTTGAGAATAACCTCAACTGGCACAAACACATTTCATCCATAGCTTCGGCAGCATCAAAAAAGATTGGATTCCTCTTTCGAGCCAGAAAATATTTCTCTTCTTCCAATCTGTACACTCTGTATGTATCCCAAATCAGACCCTCTTTGGAATATTGTTCTCATGTCTGGGGAATGGCGTCCCCTACAACACTTAGCATTCTGGACTCCATTCAAAAGAGCTGTTCGCCTTATTAATGATCCAACGCTCACAGAAAGGCTTCCTCTTCTTGCCCATCGTCGAGCTGTAGGGAATCTGTCGCTCTTCTATAGGTATTTTCAGGGCTTCTGCTCAGAGGAATTGGCCAGTATTATTCCTTCTCTGGCAGCTCCCAACAGAGCAACACGTAGTGCAACTTTTATGCATCCTTTTACAGTTCAGTTAGAGAGGCCCCGAACTTCCCGCTTTCTTCGTTCCCTTATTCCTAGAGTGTCAAGACTATGGAACCTGCTGCCCGCAGAAGTTTTTCCTTCTCCTCCCAATCTCCAAAAATTTAAGTCTCGTGTGAACAAACTCCCTCTCACCACACTGAAG
Organism: Listronotus oregonensis; assembly: GCA_019359885.1. Lineage (NCBI taxonomy): Eukaryota > Metazoa > Arthropoda > Insecta > Coleoptera > Curculionidae > Listronotus > Listronotus oregonensis. Next base: position 9,020 of record JAHBCN010012014.1, read on the forward strand.
ACACCCACGGTACGTTAGTACTTAGGCGTCAGCCTTCGTGGACTGTCCCAAGATTAAAAAAAAAAACGAAAACCAAAATCGATTTGTTGAGACAAGACTCAATATCCACAAAAAATTAATGTTTTGGCGGGAATTTTCGGCCACCATATCCTTGGACCATTTTTCCTTGACCGAAATTTGAATGCGGAGTACTTTCTAGAACTTTAAGAGGAACAAATTTTGCCTGCTTTGAACAACCTTGCTCGTGAAAATCAAGAGATTTGGTATCAAATGGATGGCTGCCCAGCACACAGTACCAGAGCTGTGCGCGAATACTTGAACAACGCATTTAATAACGACATCATAGGCCCGAACCACGCAATATCTTGGCCAGCCAGGTCTCCGGATCTTTCGCCAAACGTTTTTTTTCTATGGGGACATTTAAAAACTAAGCTTTATACCAATAAAAAATATGAAAATTTAGACCAGCTAAGGAATGCTATTTCCGCTGAATGTGCCAGAATATCGATGTACCAACTAGCCAACGTAAGAAATGAGTTTTATAATCGTTTGGGTTATTGTCTGGCAGTTAATGGAGGAATATTTGAGCATTTAATTAAATCCTGATATTTTCGTCATAAATTGATTTCTAAATGTACACAAATTTGTTTTATTGTCTTGCGTAACTGTGAGTGCATGTGTTGGAATTAGCTGTAAACTAAAATGAAATGCGATGATTCTTTTTGAAATTCCCGTATAAAATTGATCAGTTTTGGCAATGACATTATAAATTAATGATCTAAATTGTCACTGATAAATCGATATGGTGTTTTTATTATTGATTTCTAGAGTACAGGGTGCATAATGAGATACTACGTTGCAGAAATATTTAAGCAGTTTATTCTTTACTGGTTGGTTGAAAAATGCTCAAATTTTCATTTTGGGTGGAACTTATTGTGCTCTTCAATAAATCCTAACCGCATTTTTTTCTAAAATAATTAGGGGAGCCAATATTTGACTACTTCAAAATTTACATAGGATTCCCTATGTCCCGCTCGGCGGAGCAACACCTGGTATAGTATAATTTAAATTCGTATACAGCTCAGCAAAGCAATTTATTCTGACCAGTTTTTATATTTCTACCTACCTGTATACGGATTTTCAAGTTTAAAAATCGTTTAAGATTTGCTACAACCATCATCAATTTTGGCGACATACGTTGACATTTATCGACTATTTCTTTTTAACCTTGCTAGAAGCAGAGGATAGCGAGTTAACGGTTATTCCGAAATGTTTTATGTAAAATATTTACTTGTGCACAGCATAACTAACAGGCAGCACGATCTCTCCCTGGCGGCGCTTTCGATATTTTTAAGCACAAAACACAAAAAACTATTAATATTCAACTAAAGCAGACAGATCATATCTCAGCAAAGGAGCTTGCGCAAGAAAAATTACCGTATTTCCCGCTAATTCATGAAAGCGTGTTGCTTTCTGTTTGTTATGATGTGATACCAGTATGGTACCGGTTTGTGATGTTACCTAGGAAAAATTTGGTTTAAGGCTTGTTAACAATCACGATTGTTGATAAGTAAACTATAATAACATAAAATTTTTTATACAAAGGACAATATATCTAAGTTTGAATAATAAACAAGTTTTTTCAATAAATTGTTTATTGTAGTAAAAATGGTATCCCTAACCATATTTAAATTTCTATTTAAGTATGTTCACAAGGCTTAATTATGACGAATAACCCTGACTTAGATATCAGCATGCCTAAGGCCTATTTTCTTCACCCGTGTTGACTGCACAACTTTGGCTGTTCTGTTTTTTCCCGTTTTCGCAGGATGTTGTCCCCCATTCCTACTCCATCACCACACATTACATCATGCTTCCCGCGCTCCGTCTTCCGTCACACACTCCGCGACGTAGCGCGCGTCGTACAATCGAGCATTTTTTTTATTTTATCCTATTTTAATTGTTATTATTTTCTAATATGAAAGGCGTTTGTAAATGAGTTGGTACGAAATTATTATACAAACTTCTTTATCCCTTTTAACCCCTAAGGGGATGAAGATTCAAAAACACTACCACTTTCTATTTTTCTGGGTATTCAGAAGCCTAATTACCAACTCCCATAATAACAACTATAAAAATGACAATTTTTTATAAAAACTCATTCCTATTTTAATTCCTCAGGAAACAAAAATTCCAAAAATTTTCAATTAACACAAACTTTTATTCATTCTACCCCTTAAGGGAGAGAGTTTCCTAAAATAATTTCTTAACTGGCGGTTTTTATTCTTCTCGGTAATCAGAAGCCTGATTACCAACTCCCATATTTACAATGTCAAAATTGACGATTTTTTTATACTAACTTTCAGACCCAATTTAACCTCCTCCCTCAAGGGATGTATTCCAAAGATGTTAAAACAGATCATTTATTAATCGTAATTAATAGCCCATATACCAATTCTTATACTTTTAAGTCCAGAAATGACAAAGTTCTATACAAACTTTCACTCCCCATTCTACCCCCTTAGAAGGGGAGGTTTTTAAAATCCCCTTTAGCTGTAAGGTTTTTTGGCATCTTGTGCGTACTATCTTTCTACAATTTTGTAATAAAGATAAATTATACGATCCAATAATCATTTGATATGATTTATATCCCCAGAATGCTTAAAAATTTTTTTAGCATTCAGAGTGTACCGCATACAAGAACATTTTAAAGACTAATTGATAAATTGGACAGGACTGGAGCAGTTAAGTACGAAAAGCATGACAAAGTAAATCCCGTGGTAAAAAAAAATGTTGTTGCTGCTGCTGTTAAAGACCCCTATATAAATACAGCAGATTAATTGATTTGTTTGACATAAACTTCTGTTAAAAACATTTTAAAGCAGCATCATCAATATTGTGTGGAACTAAATCAAGAACTTCAAGGGCAATATTTTAAATATATTATTTGGTTTCCCGATAAGGGGACACACAATAGTGGTCATGTGAACAGGCATTATTTTTACTTCTTGCCAATGTTAATCCATATTTTACGAGGACTGCTGACCGGCAACCTAGGTGAAGTGTAAACGCCTGGAAAGGCATACTTGGAGACCGCACAGTGGGACCCCATTTTTTTTAATGGAAACCTTCATAGAAATTTCTTCCAAAGATTTTTAAACGAAGATTTGGATAATCTTCTGGAAAATGTACCATTTTTCAATTAAGAGGGACAAGATTCCAGTTAGCCTGCTCATTTTAGCATTTAGTTTCACATACTCTGGATGAAAAGTTTCCAGGCTGCTGGATGAGAAGACAAGTACCTATTTCGTGGCCCCCAAGATAACCTGATTTTTTTTGTATAGGAATACAATAAAGATCTGGTCTACAGAACACTCCCAACTGCCACAGCAAATATACAGTTACTCCTTTAATATTACAAAATGTAACTAGATCTTTAACCAACTGGTTAAATATGTGTTGTTAAGAAAAGGGTAAAGTGTTTGCGTATTGACTAATTTAATTATTTTTACAAAATTCTGTAATGGTATATTTATTTCTTTACGAGTTTATTTATGTTATGTCTTGAAAATAGACTAAATAATTCTTGCATTCTGTATGGTTCTTCAACAACAATAACGTTAACTTCATTTTATACTTGGGATGCTACAAAAAAGTTCTTTAATTTTTTTCAAAATAACAATAACAACATATTTTCTAAAGCTGCCTATGTATTCAGTTAATACAAATTACCATGGAAAGCGAAATAAATGGTTTTTCTTAAATATCTAGGATAACGCCGAGAATTAAAAAATTAAATGTTATTATAAAAATGATTTTTAATTCTGTTATATCAAAAACGTGAAAAAATTGTTTCAAATATGTTATTTTTGACCATAAGTTTGGATACCCGGTAGCATAACAGGATATAAATGGTTCTTAGTTTTTAAAAGGAATTTAATTTTTTGTTAATAAAAAAAAATAGAAACAAAATAAAGGACTTTTAAAAACTTTTATAACGTAATACTATAAATTATATATGTAAGAGGGGCTTTAATTATTAAAATTTATAGAGCAATTTTTTAAATATTTTGTCTTCAATGAAGGCGGAGGTCGGAAAAAATTGTTAATTAATAACAACCCTACTTGTTAAAAAATAAACTTAAATAATTGTTTCAACAGGAAGATATTTATTTAAGTGTATAAAATACACCATAATTTTTTTAATATAATTAATCCATATTTAATACTAAAAAAATATTTTCTGTAACGTACTCGCTCTAGTTTCAGTGTTCAGTTAAAATTCTAAATACTGGAGATAAAGCTCCGAAAGTTAGGACTTTTTTATTGAACATTTTCTTCTTTTTAAGGAGCTGTATTAAAAACTTCTTGCTTATTAATAGTTTTGAAGTTATTAACAAAAAACGAAAAGCCTTTTTTCAATTTAATTTGTTAATACCTTTGCAATCCTTAAGACTTACAAAAAACCGTTTTGAAAAACATGATAACAGCTTCTTTTTCTGTAAAGCAATAACCATATTTAAAATCACGTAGACAAAAGTTTAGGATGAAAATTTGAAAAATAAAAAATGCATTTATTGTTTTTTTTTTAAATATATGTTGGTCAAAAAACTTTTTTCTTTGGCTTAAATATGTGATATTTTACATAAAAAGTGCATAGAATTTGAGTTACAATTAAAAAAAACTTATAAGTGGACAAATTCACCCTCATTTCAAAAATACAACCCTTAAAATAGTAGCACTGAAGGGTTTTCCATATTTTAGGATCAATTAAACGTATGAAATAACAAAACTTCTTTACCGTTCTTTTTACCCTTCTTTTTTGACTTAGTCAATAGCTTATAAATATACCGGGTGTCCAAACAAGAAAGGACGCCGGCTGTATCTCAGAAAATGTTTATCGCACAGCGTTGGGGAAAATATTTTTGGTAAAAGTGGTCAAGAGAAATAGCTGGAAATTATTTTCAAGTTTCTGAAATGGCCGCTGGGGGGCGTAACTGCAATCTTGAATCTAAAAAAGTAATGTTTCTGTGAATTTTGCTTTATTAACCTAACAAAAAAATTTCTAAAGTCGAGGATAATTTGAACCTTTTTTTGGTTGACAATTTTTGCTGTATCTCTAAAAATAAAGTGGTGGGGGGTATTAAAAGGTTTCCGTAAAAACACTCTGTATCTTCAAAACGGCTAAGCCGATTTTAACAAGCTTAGGCTAGTTCACAAGAACTTTTCTTGGGCTATAAATGTTATAATATTTGAAGTTTTGTTAGTTTCACATGTCACCGCTAGAGGGCTTTTTTCGATATTCCGACAGAAATAGTTAATTTTCTCAAAAAAATTAAAAGCATTGGTATAATTTTTTTTCCAGAAAAATAGCTAAATAATGCCTAAACAAGCCCACGAAAACCGTATCTCGATATCTTGTTCCTTTCCTAAAAATTAGGCCAAAGAAAATTTTATACGTCAATATCTCAAAAGCTATAAAACCTACAAGAAATTTTATAGGACATTCATGATGTATTTTTACGAAACCTTTAATTTAGGTTATGTAATCTTTTTGTCTAAATGCAATACTCTACGAGTTATAAAAAAAATCGAATTCCAGGGTTTACCTTAAAAAATCCGAAAAATTCGATTTGTTGATTATAATTCGTAAATTATTGCATTTAGGCGAAAAGATTGTATAACGTAAATTAAAGGTTCTGTAAAAATACATAGTTTATGTCATATAAAATTTCTTGTAGCTTTTATAGTTTTTAGGTAAGGTACAAGATATCGAGATACGGTTTTCGCGAGCTTGTTTAAGCCTCTTTTAGCTAATTTTTTATGAAAAAAAATCATACCTATGCATTTAATTTTTTTTGAGAAAATTAACCATTTCTGTCGGAATTTCGAAAAAAGCCCTCTAGCGGCGACATGTGAAACTAACAAAACTTTAAATAATATAACAATAATAGTTCAAGAATAGCTCTTTTTAACTAGCCCAAGTTTGTTAAAATCGCTTAGCTGTTTTAAAGATACAGGGTGTTTTTTACGCAAACCTTAAAATACCCCCCACTACTTTATATTTAGAGATACAGCAAAAATTGTTAAACAAAAAAGGTTTAAATTATCCTCGACTTTAAAAATAAGACATTTTTTTGATAGGTTAATATAGCAAAATTCACAGAAACATCACTTTTTTAAATTCAAGATTGCAGTTACGCCCCCTAGCGGTCATTTTAGAAACTTGAAAATAGTTTCCAGCTATTTCTCTAAACCACTTTTACTAAAAATATTTTTTTCTACTTGCGCACGCAAATGAGTGCGCAAAGTTTAACTTTGCGCACGGAAACTCTTTGCGCACGCATTTTCGTTCTGCATATTTGCCGTATTTATGGTCGATTTTTTAATGTATTAATAACTTCTGGATGAAATAATATTAAAAAAAGGGTTCTACATATTCTTTTATTGTGCTTTATTGAATTTTAGATACATTTGGCGCTTAGTAAATATCCCATATCAATTTTCTTTATTATCATTTTAATATTTTTCCATGCACCATGTATTTCATAGACACCATGCTAAACAATAAAAAATCAAAGAATTTTTCTTGTTGCTGCAGCAACCAAGTACAAACATTTTCTAATGTCACGGAAGCATCAGAAAATTCGGTAAAAAGTTTAAAATAAGTTTCTAAGAATGGAGAAAGAATTGCCAGACGATGTTTTAAAAGCCGCAAGTTTGGCCAACTTAGAGCTCCTGCCGGCAAAATCAAAAGAAAAGTACGAGAAACCGTATAATTCATTTGAAACATGGTGTGAAGAAAAATGCGTTAGAACTTTGAAAGAAGAGGTACTTTTAGCCTATTTTCTCAAATTAAGCAGGGAATTTAGTCTAAATACTTTATGGTCGAAATACTCCATGCTGAAAAGTGTTTTAAAGATCAAGAAAAATGTAGATATCGGCAAGTTTTATAAGTTAGCAGCATTTATTAAGAAACAAAATGTAGGCTTTCGGCCATAAAAGTCAAGGATTTTTTCAAAAGAAGAAATATCTACATTTATTAATGAAGCACCTGATGAAATATATCTTTTGATAAAAATTGCGACAATTTTCGGACTTGCTGGCGCCTGCAGACGAGAAGAACTCGTAAAAATGAAAACATCCGACATCGAGGACAAAGGCAACCTAATTGTTGTGAAGATTCCAGACGCAAAAAACTATACCTTATGTACCTTCGTCCTGTCTGAAGAGATCAACGACGGAAAGTATTTGTTCTTATATCGGAAGTATACAGCATTACGGCCACCGACAACACATCAACGGTTTTTCGTATATTTGAAAAGGGGGATTTGCACACAACAATGCGTTGGGATCAATACATTTGGGAGGATTTCTTCCGAGATAGCAGCATTTTTAAAGTTGCCGAATCCAGAGCTATATACCGGCCACAGCTTCCGGCGATCTTCTGCAACGTTACTTGCAAATTCCGGAAAAGGACTCATAGATATAAAGCGGTTAGGCGGTTGGAAATCGACAACGGTAGCCGAGGGATACATTGAAGAATCAACAGGCTACAAAAAGGTGTTAAGTAAAAAAAATGTAAACTGCAACAAGCCAAAAACTCTCAAGAAGCCAGATGAAATGTCCTGTTCCACAGACGCTGTTCAATCAGCTAAAACACAAGATTTCGTCTTAACATCGAGCAGCGAACCATCATCGACGTTCCTAAGAAATCATTTGAAATCGGCCATAAACCTTCAACGTGCAACTAATTATACTTTTAACATTAATATTGTTAATAATAATTAATAATAGTTTTTTTGTATAATCAGTTAAAATAAAAATTTAATTATTTACTTTGGATTTTTAATTTTTACTGAAATATTCGTATATTTCAATCATATTCTTTAATAAAACGCTCGTAGAAAAAGTATTCGCAAGTAGAAAAAGTATTGTTCCTAATACTTGCGCAAAGTGACTTTTCCGCACTTAAAGCTTATCCGAACTACGCTTCGCGTAGTTCGTCTAACTGCTTTGGCGTGCGGAAATTTGCGCACTTATTAGGAAAATAACTATTTCCCAACGCTATGCGATAAACATTTTCTGAGATACAGCCGGCGTCTTTTTTTATTTGGACACCCGGTACATCTGGTGTTTTTTTAATAATGCGAGAATTTTCACCGACGGACTCCTGGGATGAAAATACAAAAGTTCCCATAAACATATGTCTTTTTACCCTTTAAATAATAGTGCCTAAAAGTTAAAAAAAATATATATTTTGTTTTAAAAATGTGCATAGACATAGATAGACGCATGCATGACGCTTGTGATGGATGTTTATGTTTCCAAGGCTTTCGTACAACAATATTTGTAATTATCTTCTACTCTGAAAAAGGGTTAATTTCTGCAACCTTTACTGTTTTTTCCATTGTATTGTTTTATATCGCTTATTTGTATTGTTGACTTACTATTGAACACAAGTTATTTATTTTTTTTTACCCGAAGACAAATTACGAACAAAATACAAAACACAAAAAAGTTTCTAACAAGGTAGAGCCATAAAGAACCATTTCTTAAATTGCAAATTTCCAACCCCAAAAAAAGATAAGAGTGAAAAGCCATTAAGGGTTGCGGATTTCAACCCTTTCCTGGGGTAGCAGATGATTACAATGTGTACAGTTTTTTTGTTTTATTATCTTTTATTTAAAAATATTTAAAATTTATTTTAGGGCAGCCCATTTCCAATAACTGTTCGAAGTCTTAAACCCCACCACGGCACTTTTCACTGTTGCAGCTTTTGTTCCAGTGGAGGTAGCAAGGAAGCTTCTTGTGGCTGTGAGGGTAAGATGCCGGGAGGATACAAGGGATGCGGACATGGACACGAAGGACATCCTGGACGACGGCATTGGTCATGTTGTGGAAATGTTTTCGAACATTCTGAATGTGGTCGATCACGATCGAATTCGCAATATCAATTTACCTTATAAATTTACTTATGTAAATAAGTTAATGCAAAAATAAATCTTTAAAATAAAATATTTCACTGAGGTGACAAAAGCAAAATATTCTTTTATTTTCTACGACTATGTGTTATTTCTGTTTTATTTTAAAAAAATCAACATCTTGACAATCTGCGTTCCAGGCTGGATAATTTATACGAATTTTTTTTCTTTCTTGGAATATATTTTTTGAATCTCCACCATCTTAATAAAATTATGAAATTTCTGAAATAATTTTTAAACAAAAATATTAAATATAAATTTTTATATATATATATATATATATATATATATATATATATATATATATATATATATAATATATATATATATATATATATATATATATATATATATATATATATATATATATATATATATATATATATATATATATATATATATATATATATATATATATATATATATATATATATATATATATATATATATATATATATATATATATATATATATATATATATATATATATATATATATATATATATATATATATATATATATATATATATATAAAAAAAAACAGTATTGGAAAAAAATTCGCGCATAATGGGAAATCAATGTTAATTTTTAGGCATCTGAGAATCCAATCTACCAGTTACGTTTCAATAGAACGTCGCGATGAATTATAATTAATTTAGCTGTTCGACTGGAAACGTCACTCTTTGCTTTAGTTTGGCTAGTGGGATTTGCCGGTGGCTCAGAGCTCTCGTTCATTTGCTTGCGGGCATCCCCAAATAATTTTTTTTTTTGGAATTTACAACAAAATGTGTATCGGCAGAGTTTTGAAAGAGCTAGAAACCTTGTTGAAATAAGGGAAAAAATAATTCAACTTTCTGGTCAAATTACACCTGAACGGCTCAGAAATATGAGACAACATCTCTACAATAGGTTTGGGTATTGTTGCAAAAGTGGTGGATTATTCAAACCCTTATTAAAATAAGTTTTAGTTCTTTAGAGTTATTTTTATTTTCTGTTTTTTAAAATAATCGTTGTGTTTATTATTGGAATTTTCTTTTTATTTATTTTTAAAATTTTTTTTTAAGCCAATGTGATAAAAAGACAAGCAAAAATCTTTTTAAATTTTTGTGATAATTTTTCAACAAATTATCGTTTAAAAATTCTCATTTTTGTTGATTCCACGTACACCCATCCGATCTCGTTTTAATACTGTCGAAAATGTCCAAAACTATTTGATTTTGTATCAAATCGAACCAAAGCGCGGAGTAGGGTACAGTCGAACAGTTAAATTAATTCTAGTTCATCGCGACGTTATATTGAAACGTACACTGGTAGAATGGATTTTTTTAGGTGGCTAAAAATTAACATTGAATTCCTATTATGCGCGATTAATTTTCCAATACTTTTATATATATATATATATATATATATATATATATATATATATATATATATATATATATATATATATATATATATATATATATATATATATATATATATATATATATATATATATCAGTAAAGCGCACCGTACTGCGAACAAAAGGGAGGCTTCTGGACAATTTTGGATGTACCAATTCTAAAATACAATAATAATTTTGTGGCTTGCATTTTAATTTCTGTCTCGTTTCCTCACGTGGCTCATTTTTGGTTGGGACTGGTGGGGAGTGCGGTGATAAATTCGGAAGAGTTATCTGCCCACTATAGTTATGTACTACGTTTTTATATTCAGTAAGAATATGCAGTGTTTATAGGCAAGTAGCAAGAGCTAGCTAGCATCAACCGTCTTCGATCGGATTTATTATCAGCCATAAATTTAAAATTATTTGCTTACGAGACCGCAACGTTTGCTACGGTTTTAAGAACCAAACAGTTTTTCCTAATAAAATAAAATAATTTTTTCAAATAAATAATGGAACGTAGAAGATATTTTTATAAAAATAAATTAATGTGCATTCATATAATAAAAAAAGAAAAACTCTCAAGTTATCGAAGATGCTCAAATAAACCACCTTCCTGAGCCAAACAATAACCAAGATTGTCATAAAAACGCCTTCTGACATTTGCTAGAATGTTAAGGGCAATAATCGTAAAAGAATTCTTAATTTGTAATTGCAATTCTTGTAGATTATTAGCCCTATTCTCCTGAAAACCATAAATTTGTGATTTTACGTGACCCCAGAGACAAAAATCGTTGGGTGAGACCATGAAGAACAATGTTTCTTATGCAATTTTTATTGTTATTTTCCATTTCCATTACAGTTTCACAAAAAATTTCATTCGTCTAAAATGATCATCGGAAAAATTTCATGGGTTTTTCTTACTTTGTAGGATCGTATCCATTTTTTTTTTAGCACTCTTCCCACTGATCTTTTTTTCTGAAATTAATTTGTTGTGCAATTGTATTATTAAAATTGTAGGATTTTCAATAACACTTGCCACTACCATAATTTCCTTCATTTCCCTTTCTTATTTTTTATAATTTCACTATTATGTTTATGTTTTCTTGAGTTAAACAACCAAATGTCAGAAAGTTTTTAATGACTCGGTGAATAGTGGAAATCGTGGGGTAAAATCTGGTTGGAAGTAAATGAATAAATAATTTCTTATTCCCCTATCAGGATTTCCACGGTGATACCATTCAATAATTATAATTTTCTCTTCCAGTTCGAGAACATCCATTATTATTAATTATTATTTTATTAAAAAAACTTTTGGTCGCAAATAATCGACACCGTACAACTATAGCTGTCGAGCGTTCGATAGTAAAGAATTATTTCAGAAATAAACGTATTGAATTGATGGCTTGGCCGGCCGACGCGACGTCTTATAAGTTATTGTTTGCTGGAAAATTATTGATCGATAAGCAATGCGTGCGGCGTTTTTAGGTACATCAAAATCGTCCACGATCGTCCTATGTTCGCAGTGCTCTGCGCTTTTTTTTTTTTTTTTTTTTTTTTTTTATATATATATATATATATATATATATATATATATATATATATATATATATATATATATATATATATATATATATATATATATATATATATATATATATATATATATATATATATATATATATATATATATATATATATATATATATATATATATATATATATATATATATATAGTTAAACATCAAAACACCCGGCACCCACTGTAGTTAGTACATACGCTCTATATGTACAGACAGGGGCACCCTACTAGGTATATAGCAATGGACCGGACGAATTTGCGATTACCCCCTAAGCACTGCAGCCGAGGTTCGCGCGACCAACCGGCGCGCTTTTGTTCAATCCTCTGTAACTTTGTAACCACGGACGAATTGGGATGTACTGCCGTATTTCATGTTTTTCATAATTATTTACGCATGTAGGAGATAAAATTCGCTATTGCTTATCAGAGTTTTTTTGAATCAAAACAATAATAAAATTATTGTTTCGATTCTAAAATAAGTTAAAACAAAAAAAAATCTAAATAAATTAATTAATGAAGCAAGTATTCAAACAATCCACCGCCTTCCGCTAAACAATGTCCTAAGCGATCATAGAAACTTCTTCGAACATTGTTTAACATCACAGGTGTAATTGTTTGAAAAACATTGCGAATTTTTACACGCAATCCATCAAGATTCATAGCGCGATCAACCCGAAAACCATAAATTTTGGATTTTGCATAACTCCAAAGAAAATAATCGTTAGGAGCCAGATCAGGAGAGCGAGCGGGCCACGGTATTGTAGCTCTCAATCCAGCAATAAGACGGATTGGAAAAGTATTATTTAAATAATCCAAAACCAAACGTGTATTATGTGCTGGACAGCCATCTTGTTGAGACCACACTTTTTTAAATCGAGGACCTGCCAATCGTCTAATTTCTGGAACTATTTGCTGTTGCAAAAGATCCAAATATTTTTGACCAGTTAAGTTACCATCAATGAAGTATGGCCCAATAACATGTTCCCCATAAATACCGCTCCAGACATTTACCTTTTAAGGACGCTGAGTTCTAAGTTCAAAATACCTATGTAAATTTTCCTGAGACCAATAACGGGTGTGAGTGGGATTATGCCTGCCATGGAGTGAAAATGTGGACTCAGCAGTAAAGACAATGTTTCGAATAAAATCTTCATTTTCATTTGCCTTATTTATCATGTTTTCACAAAACTCCATTCTCCTATAATTGTCAATTATAATTAAATATCTTTTAATAAATTTAATAAACATTTTTATAAATAGAACGATAATTATTTTTTAAATATAATAAGTTCTAAATTTATTAACCTTGTTGTTAATATAAATAAACTATGTTAATGTAAAATATTTACAAAAGTTGGTAATTTTAAAATTAATTAAATTCCAAAAAATTAATTGCTTTACGCTTTTCTCCCTACCCGAATTCGGGTAACCGGGTTTTAAATTTTATGGGTTTTTTTGTGACGTAAACCCGTACCCATTTTTAAAATTCATAAACTGTGAAAAAGTATAATCAGGTGGCGCCTATTATATAATTTCACAAATAATTAAAATTTTTTACCCGCGTAAAGAATTTTATGTCCCTATTTTTTACTAATTTTAAAAATTTTTATTTCTATTTTTTCATAGAATATAGAAAATATTTGGTTCAATTTAATATGTTTAAAATGTTAAGGATTTTTTAAAAAAAAAAAATGTGGTAACCTTATAAGTTCCCAGGCGAAATAATTTTTTATACATTTATAAAAAAAATTCCCAACCCAAATTTAAAATTGTCTTACTTTATTAGTGTTTTATGAAAAAAAAGAAGCATATAAAATAAGACCAAAACAAATTTCGTCAGGTCCATTGAATAAACAAACTTAGCTTAGGTTTAAAAAGACCGCGAAAAATAATTTTTCGACCTTGTCTAAAATTTCGAAATTTTCATATTTTAAATAAAAAAATTTTTAGTCATAAAAGTATATTTAATTTTTAATCATTTATAAACGATGTTTAACTTGTGTGATTTTTAATTTTAAATGTGCAAGGAAGAAAGTTTATTAAGTTATATTTTTTTGTATAACCGAAAGTATTGTAGTAAAAAGTCATTTAGTTCATAATTAGTTAATGAACAAGACTTTTAACTCTGACATTTATATTATTAAAAAAACTTACTGACGTACTTCACTCTTTCAAAATAAAATAAAACATGATTATAAGAAAATTGTCTCTTTTTCTGCAAAAATTGCTAATACCCGGGTATACCCGGGTATATGAAAAAATAATACCCGATACCCGGGTATTGAAAATGGTCGGGTAAGCGAAAACCCTAAAACGAATCATTTTGCCTAGCAATTTTTTCAAAATGCATGAAATGACTTGAAATTTTGCCAGTAGGTAGAGAATAGTCCAAGGATTAAAGGATATTATGTGGAACGGCGCCTTTACCATAAGGATTTGCCAAACCATCTTGGGAGTGGATTTTTTTTATATTTTGAGCACAGAAGTCAATAAAAAAATGTTCTATGCATTTTTTTGTAAAATGCACATTTTTCGAGTTATTCGCGATTAAAAGTCGGAGTTTTTCGTCGATAAAATTAATGTTTTTAATCGCTTTTGAGCAAATAACTCAATAAGTATGCATTTTATCAAAAAACTGTAAATAACAAAATTGTAGCTTTAAAAAAAAACAAATCAAGTGATTCTTTGTAATTGCTGTGGGACCAAGTCCAAGTTGTGGTTTGTTAAAGGTTAGCTCTTATTCATCAAACACAAAATTTTAGAGTTTCAAGGGCAAATAGCACAAAATCAACGTGTTTTTCAAGGAAAACTAATAATAACTTTTTTGAAGTATTTGCATAGACCCTCTTTTTTTTTAAGACATGTCTCACAAAAGTTGAGTGAGCTATGATTAAAATAAGGTTAGACCAAAATTTTTTTTGAGTGCGAAAATCTTTGAAAACAACCAAAATTCTAAAGTTTTAACTGATTAAAATTGCCTAATTTTGAAAAAATGATGATGCAAGTAAAAATTAAATTTTAGAATTTTAATAGGAAATGAATCGAGAACTAAGGGAAGTACGTAAAAATTACTAAGGTATTAAATTGTAGCTTTTTAAATTACAAGTATTTTGCTTTTTTTTAATTTACTGTATGACGGAAATTAAGTGAGATATAAACGTTTAAAACACGTGTGTATAGACGAGCACTACCACAAAATATATAGGTACCCGTATATATTTTGTGGCGGAGTATACAGATTTAAACGGGAAAAATGCTCTTTGGTTCGAAAGCGAAATTCAGGCTTTTTTTAAAGATGCTCTGGCTATGGTTACCATTGCCAACGTGCCAGTTTAAAAGCAAAACAAAAGAATATAAATGAATCTCTTAAAAAACTCGTGCTGATTTACCCAAATCTTTACTAGCAAAAAAGAGTTACTTTTAGTTTGGTAAATGATGAATTACGCCATTAAAATAAATGAACAGTCGTAAAACGACTTTTATTGGCTTACATTATATAAAAACTAAAATGTATAAAATACTATATCAAGTGGTGGTATTAAGTTTAAATAAAAGAATGTTTTAAAACCTAAGATATCAGTTTTTTTTTATTTCTTAAAGATGTCACAAATTTACAAGTTGGAAAAAAATGGGCCTAAGTAAAATACAAACATAAATATAATGAAAAGTAAACAGGTTTGTTTTTCAGTTTATTTAACGAAACATAAATATAAATATTACAATTGTTTTAATAACCACCATATACACAAAAACACTGTGGAAGAATCTAGAAAATTCTTTGCGGAAGATCACTTGGAAACCTAAAACATTACAAATTTTGTTCATAAACTCAAGAGATTCGTAACATTAAACTGTTGACAATGAATTTAAATTCAAAAGTATCTAGGTGTTTTCCATCTAAAATTTTGGTGTTTTCAATTTAATAATCAAGATAATCTGTCTATTTATTTTAAATAAATATCTGCACCCTTAATTAGCCCTAACGTTATTTTATTAGGTACCTAAAACTAGTTTTTAAAATAAGTGAAGACATTAAAACTCCTGCAAAATGTCTTTTTATTATTGCGAAATATTTTACACTTTTTATACACACCTAGTCCTAAATTACTCCCTTAATTAATGAGAGCGCTTAGGTAAAAAAAAGTGAACACCATTTCTGAATAATAAACTGACCTGTTAAGAATTGCCTTAAACACCACAAACAATGACTTCTCTCAGGATTATATGTAAAAATATTGGAATATTTATCTTTAAAAAGAATATCTGGGTAAAAATCTAATAGAAATAATCAATGATCTGACAGCATAGATAGAGAAAGCAGTTCATTCATAAACGCAATCGAGAGCTGCGGCCAACATGGTTGTGTTTATTATTGGCGATATAATGGTACAAGCATAGTTTGTACTTACTGTGAAATGATAATCCAGGAATCATATTCGTCACTTTACACACTTGGCACTGCCTTACCATTTTAATTTATTTAAAGTTATTACACAAAACTGAAATTTATACAATTTTCACAAAAATAACCCGAGAAACATTCAGATTAAAATGCCATATTGGATGTGTCATCTGTCGAGCAGGGATGTTACACGGAGATTTTGAAGTGTGCATGAAGCATTAAAACGATTGTGCATATTTACTGAGAATTGTGCATCTTCCATCAGGATAATTCAGGAACCATATTCGTCACTTCACACACTAGGCACTGCTTTCCCATTTTCTTCTTCGAGTAATACGCCATATTGACACTAACAGTTGATGCGCAAAGGAAGCTACGTGGTTCTACGAGTTGTCTGGACGATGCACTATTGTCACGTTGCGTAGCGGCTTTATTAGTAAGGGTTCAAAAATAAAATGTTTCTTAACACCATTACTTTTGTTTGTAATACTTAATAGCAATAAATAAAAAAAAATATTATGCACCCTTTAAAATACAATACTAGAGCTTAATTTAATATACTTTTAAGAATAAATTAGGTTTATTCATAATCATAAAATACTATAAAGTAAATGATACAGAAAGATAATTGGCAACCACGCTTTACGACAAAAAATAGTATCTGGAGTAAACATTTTCCCGGGTTTTGGTGGATTTTATTGTGCGACTACAAAGGTTCATTCATCGTTCAGCAGAACCTTAGAATGTACATTTATTGTGCCACGCCCGCTCCAAATCAATACTTTCTTCAGTTAACCTAACAGCTCATTGGAAGTAACTAATGTGTTGTACGCTAGGAGAATTTGTGATTAAAATGTACTCTACTTTAGTATAAACAATCATCATTGCGACGCCAAATGACAAACATTTTAAAAATAATAACTAAAAATTTGTTTCTTTTGGTCTAAAAATATGGTTTATAAAAATTATATTAGATATAAGGATAGTACATAGTAAAAATGAGTATAATTATAGTATGTCTACTATAATTATAGTACGGTTGCTAACCCCGACGCAACACTTAACATTCTTTAACGTTTTGCCACAAAAAAAATCTGGCGGTGTTGGAATGTTACCCGCTACGTGTGCAACATCGGCATCGGTCGGCAACATCAAGTATGGGCGTGTTGCCAACGATTATCGTCCGGTATGTATAAAGGGTCATATCCAAATTGCGGTCCAAATAGGCAGGTATAAACTTTCACCCAGTTTATGTATTGCAAAATTGCGACCCAATTAAATTAATTTAAGCCATTGCAAAATTGAGGCCTAAACGGAAAAGTTTACTTACTTTTAGTGATTTATCACGTCTGAAATATAACTTGGAAAAACAAAAAGCCGCTTTAACTTACCGTAACTAACCATGATCTACCAGAACTGAAGGATTTTAAATTTGTTTAAATTCTCCATACGTTAGAGTCATTAACACAATTTTAATAATTTTCAATATGGTATTTATCACATCTCAAATATAATTGGGAAAATAAAAAGCCGCTAACCAGAAGGAACCATGATCGACCAGAACTAAAGGCTTTTGAATTTGTCTAAATTATCCCTACGTATTATTAAAGTCGTTAACAAAATTTTAATAATTTTAAATATGGCAATAATTTCATCCTGTTTGGGTCAAACCAGGTAATCATTTTGTTGTAAAAACACATCTAGCAACATGAATGTTATTTTTCCATAGTCAAAAGTACGCTAACATTTTCTTCTAAATCTTAATAAAATAATAAAATCTATTTTTTAAAAAATAAATTTTCCTTATAATAGTGACAACACCGCCTTAATAAATTCAAATCATTCTTAAAAAATCCTCTTTACCAATCTTAAAATAGCCAAACAAAGAAAATCGCACGTCGGTATGCAACGCATACGCATCGACATGCTTTGTGAACCTGTGTGAAGCGCCTCGGGCATCAATGAACTCGGGCCCTTATGGATGCTGTCGGCCGCAAAAGGAAGGAAAAAGTTTATAGAAAAATAATATTTGTTTTTTTATAGTTTGTATGAAAGTGTACATGTTTCTTTGTTTCTTAGCTAGTAGAGCTGCCTTGAATGTTTCTCGGTGTCAATTTTAGATTGACACATTCTACGCAAAGTTTAAAAGCAAGGTGTAATTGTAGTGATTGTAAAGAATTAAAGCAGGACAGGCTTTAGCTGAAGTGGTGGTTAAAAAAAGGTGATAGTGAATGGTACTTTTGGAGATTAGTTGGTTTTAAATGAAACTTGTTGTAGTTCTCAATAATTTGTCCAATGTCACAGAAGTGGTAAGTTTAGAGTGTCCAAAAATGTAAATAATTTCAAATTTGACTTTAAATTTCTAATTTCTAAAGTGTAAAAAAACAATTT
>JAHBCN010012015.1:0-27697 GCA_019359885.1 Listronotus oregonensis
AAAACTTTGACAGCTTTTTTTAATATTCTAGAAAAATCAGAATGGGCCCAAACTCATATGCAATGATAATAGGTACGGGTTTTCCCATTCAGATGAACTGAAAAAAATGTACATTATTGCCCGAGTAATGGAACAATTCGTCCGCCCGCTTATAAGTGAATCCCTGAAGATAGCGGCATTCTAGCGGTAGAGAGCAGCTGAAATAATGGGAATTTGGGGTCCCGCTATCTCGAAAACTATCGATTTTTCAAAAAAAATGAGTAGTACCATTTTTGTAGATTACAAAGCGATCTTCATTTTTTGTCAAAACAATAATTCTCCAATTCGCATATTTTGGCAGATATTAGCGGAAAACCTATTTTTCGGGCCTTGAGGGGTCATTTTCAGCCCTTTCCCACCTGTTAATGTTGATAAAAAATTTTCGCTCGAAAGCATCCCCGAAGACTTAAGAATTGCGCCACAAGGAAAAACTGTACAGATTTATTTACAGCTTTCTCGCTTTATTTACTGGACTATGAGTTAAAATGACAACGTTAAAGTAAAAGAAACTAAAGTATATTGTTCATTGCAAACTTGGCCACCGCCAAAGGTAAAATCGTGTTTATATACGAAAATATAACTTAATAACAAAGAATAGTGACTAAACAGATATTTGGCAACTTATAACTTAAATTTATTTAGAACAACGGAACTGGCACATCACCTTTGCTTCAAGCGTTAAATTGTAAAGGTTTCTTTCCCAGGGTACAAAAACACTACTTCTGTGAGCGGGATGTAATTCGTAAATACGTAATTCAAAGAACAAACAGATAGATTTTTAAAGCCTTTTTAGTAAGACTGGAGCATCATTATACTAAGAATTATAATCTATAATTATAAAACATTCAAAACGGCTATTGGGTTAAAAGAAATCATAAAGATAAAGAGTATTATCTGTCTAGTGGCCAGTCGTTCATGTAAGTAACAGTTCCACCATGGTGACCGTTCGACTTTTGACACATACATAATACAGTTGTAACAATATCTCCGACGTAAACAATAAAAGGCAACATTTGATTGATAAAAAACCATTATAAACATATTTAAAACGGCTATTGGTAAAGAGTAATATCTGTCCACTGGCCAGTCGTTCATGTATGTAACAGTTCCACCATGGTGACGGTTCGACTTTTGACACATACACAATATAGTTGTAACAATATCTCCAAAGTTAATAATAAAAGGCAACATTTGATTGATAAAAAACCATTATAAACATATTTAAAACGGCTATTGGGTTAAAAGAAATCATAAAGTAAAGTAATATCGGTCCACTGGCCAGTCGTTCATGTAAGTAACAGTTCCACCATGGTGACGGTTCGACTTTTGACACATACACAATATAGTTGTAACAATATCTCCGAAGTTAATAATAAAAGGAAACATTTGATTGATAAAAAACCATTATAAAAATATCTAAAACGGCTATTGGGTTAAAAGAAATCATAAAAGTAAAGAGTAATATCTGTCCACTGGCCAGTCGTTCATGTAAGTAACAGTTCCACCATGGTGACGGTTCGACTTTTGACACATACACAATATAGTTGTAACAATATCTCCGAAGTTAACAATAAAAGGCAACATTTGATTGATAAAAAACCATTATAAACATATTTAAAACGGCTATTGGTAAAGAGTAATATCTGTCCACTGGCTAGTCGTTCATGTATGTAACAGTTCCACCATGGTGACGGTTCGACTTTTGACACATACATATTATAGTTGTAACAATATCTCCGAAGTTAATAATAAAAGGCAACATTTGATTGATAAAAAACCATTATAAAAATATCTAAAACGGCTATTGGGTTAAAAGAAATCATAAAAGTAAAGAGTAATATCTGTCATAGTGGCCAGTCGTTCATGTAAGTAACAGTTCCACCATGGTGACCGTTCGACTTTTGACACATACATAATACATTGTACAATATCTGACGTAAACAATAAAAGGCAATTTGATTGATAAAAAACCATTATAAACATATTTAAAACGGCTATTGGTAAGAGTAAATCTGTCCACTGGCTAGTCGTTCATTATTAACATTTCCACCATGGTGACATGACTTTTGACACAACATAATATAGTTGTAACAATATCTCAGTTAATAATAAAAGGCAACATTTGATTGATAAAAACCATTATAAATATCTAAAACGGCTATTGGGTTAAAAGAAATCATAAAAGTAAAGAGTAATATCTGTCCACTGGCCAGTCGTTCATGTAAGTAACAGTTCCACCATGGTGACGGTTCGACTTTTGACACATACACAATATAGTTGTA
The DNA here is from genome assembly GCA_019359885.1 of Listronotus oregonensis. Classification (NCBI taxonomy): domain Eukaryota; kingdom Metazoa; phylum Arthropoda; class Insecta; order Coleoptera; family Curculionidae; genus Listronotus; species Listronotus oregonensis. Next base: position 2,322 of record JAHBCN010012015.1, read on the forward strand.
ACAATATCTCCGAAGTTAATAATAAAAGGCAACATTTGATTGATAAAAAACCATTATAAAAATATCTAAAACGGCTATTGGGTTAAAAGAAATCATAAAAGTAAAGAGTAATATCTGTCCACTGGCCAGTCGTTCATGTAAGTAACAGTTCCACCATGGTGACGGTTCGACTTTTGACACATACACAATATAGTTGTAACAATATCTCCGAAGTTAATAATGAAAGGCAACATTTAATTGATAAAAAACCATTATAAACATATTTAAAACGGCTATTGGGTTAAAAGAAATCATAAAAGTAAAGAGTAATATCTGTCCACTGGCCAGTCGTTCATGTAAGTAACAGTTCCACCATGGTGACGGTTCGACTTTTGACACATACACAATATAGTTGTAACAATATCTCCGAAGTTAATAATAAAAGGCAACATTTGATTGATAAAAAACCATTATAAACATATTTAAAACGGCTATTGGGTTAAAAGAAATCATAAAAGTAAAGAGTAATATCTGTCCACTGGCCAGTCGTTCATGTAAGTAACAGTTCCACCATGGTGACGGTTCGACTTTTGACAACAACATCTCCGAAGTTAACAATAAAAGGCAACATTTGATTGATAAAAAACCATTATAAAAATATCTAAAACGGCTATTGGGTTAAAAGAAATCATAAAAGTAAAGAGTAATATCTATCCACTGGCCAGTCGTTCATGTAAGTAACAGTTCCACCATGGTGACCGTTCGACTTTTGACACATACACAATATAGTTGTAACAATATCTCCGAAGTTAACAATAAAAGGCAAAATTTGATTGATAAAAAACCATTATAAACATATTTAAAACGGCTATTGAGTTAAAAAAAAATCATAAAGGTAAAAAGAAATATCTGTCCACTGGCCAGTCGTTCATGTAAGTAACAGTTCCACCGTGGTGACCGTTCGACTTTTGACACATACACAATACAGTTGTAACAATATCTCCGAAGTTAACAATAAAAGGCAACATTTAATTGATAAAAAACCATTATAAACATATCTAAAACGGCTATTGGGTTAAAAGAGATCATAAAAGTAAAGAGTAATATCTGTCCACTGGCCAGTCGTTCATGTAAGTAACAGTTCTACCATGGTGACCGTTCGACTTTTGACACATACATAATACAGTTGTAACAATATCTCCGACGTAAACAATAAAAGGCAACATTTGATTGATAAAAAACCATTATAAACATATTTAAAACGGCTATTGGTAAAGAGTAATATCTGTCCACTGGCTAGTCGTTCATGTATGTAACATTTCCACCATGGTGACGGTTCGACTTTTGATCCATATACAATATAGTTGTAACAGTATCTCCGAAGTTAATAATAAAAGGCAACATTTGATTGATAAAAAACCATTATAAACATATTTAAAACGGCTATTGGGTTAAAAAAAATCATAAAGGTAAAGAGAAATATCTGTCCACTGGCCAGTCGTTCATGTAAGTAACAGTTCCACCATGGTGACCGTTTGACTTTTGACACATACACAATACAGTTGTAATATCTCCAAAGTAAACAATAAAAGTCAACATTTCATTAATAAAAAAACCATTGTGAACATAATAAAAACAAAAAAAAATTAATGAAATGCCATGTTTATTTTTTAACCAGAAGTTCGTACCTTAATATCTAATTCATATGCAGCGAGGCCTGATCGAAAATTCAAAGTTCATGAAAACTATGAATAATTTCGAACCTTGTTTAGAATTTATAAATTCAGTGATTATAATGCAATTATTTAAATAAAAATTAATCGGCTTATTGGAAAACTGTTTACAATAATATTGTAATGGTACTGATAACATTAGAAATTATGATTATTATTTCATTAAACTAAAAGTTTAATTTATATAAACTTATAATAAACCTTTCGAAGTATTCGTTTATTAAAAACTAAATTTGTTCCATACAACCTTTTATGACCTAATCTGGTCTTGTCCAAATCTAAAATTTAATTTAAAAAAATTACCTGGTGAACAGAAATGATTACAATTTACAAAAAAGTTATTGCAAAATTACTTGATGGTTTATTCATTCCAGTATTCACTAGCACTCTAGCAACATAAAAAATCCTAATACAATATAATGCTCAAATGATTTTCATAGGTCACTTACTAAGATTTACTACTATTTACTAAGATGTATGTAACCATATACAGGTGGAAATGGGCATCTAACTTCCCAAACAGCTCCAGGCCTCACACAGACCGGTGGTAATAGCCCCATTATCTTAGACAAAATGAGTTTACATATGTTAGAAGTTAGACCTTTACGCAGATTAAGTAGTTTTGATGATTTAGTACGGTGTATTTTAAAAACAGTGTAATATAATGATACAAGAAGATCGAAACTCAGAGAATAGTACAGCGATACATTTAATAATAGTAATAATCAACTGTTTCTCTGGCAACAAGCATTAACTTAGTGTTAATGATGTATCTTCAACTGTTTTCAAGTGATAACTAAAAACTATTCTTAAAAGCTACGACTTACATATTATCCCTTGTTTACCGAAGCTTGACCGACTTTTCACTGGTTTAGCAACGGCTGCCAGATAATTGGAATATCGATTCTAGGCTTGCTAAATACATTTTGGTTGTTTAGAATTATTAAAGCTTCTTTTAAATTTGCTTTTCTTCAGTGGGTTTCTTTATGAATAGTTTTTGCTTCGAGCATTGTATGCGGTGTTGTTTTGACCAAGCGTGTTCGGCAATCCCTGATTTTAACGTTTCATCTCGTTCCGTATGTTTTTTTTATGTTCTTAACTCCAACTTCGAGTGGTCTTTTCGTTTCCCGATGTATACCTCACCACATTCACTGGAATTTCTGTAGATACAGTTATTATTTGAAACATGGTTGTCTGGTCTCGTTTAGTAAGAATACTTCTTAGAGTAGTTTGGGATTTAAATGCCCTTTTAATATTAAGCTTATTCGCGATCCTGCGAAACGTTTTTTAAAAAACTTCGGAAAAGATACGCAAAATCGCGAATGAGTATAATATTAAAACGGCATTTAAATACCAAACTACTCTAAGAAGTACTCCTACCAAGACGAGAACAGACAACAATGTTTCAAATAATGACTGTATCAACCGAATTCCCTGTAAATGTGGTAAGGTATACACTGGGGAAACGAAAAGACCACTCAAAGTTAGAGTTAAAGAACACAAAAAACATACGGAACGAGGTGAAACGTCAAAGTCAGGGACTGCCAAAAACGCTTGGTCCAAACAACACCGCATACAATGGTCGGGAGCAAAAACTATTTATAAAAAAACCCACTGGAAGAAAATTTAATGATGCTGTAATAATTGTAAACAACCAAAATGTATTTAGCAAGCCTAGTATCGATATTCCGAATATCTGGCAGCCGTTGCTAAAACGTGAAAAGTCGGTCAAGCTTTGGTAAACGGATAGTATATAAGTCGTAGCTTTAAAGAATAGTTTTTAGTTATTACTTGAAAACGGTTGGAGATACATCACTAACCGAAACGTTGGGTAACAATAAACAAAAGACAATGGAAGTCCAAGATTTTAGTGTTATTGAAACCATAACATTGTCTAACACTTTCAAGGAAACGTTAAATTTCATATTTTACACCTAATTCAATTTTTTGAAACAAATCACTTGTACCCCTTTGCATCTAACCCACTTAACTACAGTGGTACATGTGATTGAAAAGCACAATTTACTTAATTATAAAAAATTGGTTAACAAACGCATTCATAAATTGACAATAAATTCATTTGTTCGTTCGTTCCTTCATCCCTAGAGTGTCAAGCTATGAAATCTGCTGCCCGCAGAAGTTTTTCCTTCTCCTCCCAATCTCCAAATTTTAAGTCCCGTGTGAACAAACTTCCTTTCACCACACTTAAGACACCCACGGTACGGTAGTACTTAGGCATCAGCCTCCGTGCACTGTTCTAAGATTTAAAAAAAAATCATTAAAATGAATTTGATGACTTTTAAACCTCCGCAAGTACTTTTTCTTTGGTTGACTTTTTTCCTGTAGGCCAAGAATTTACTAGGCCCCAAAATGTATTCTTTAGAAAATGCATCTAATAAGCCAAAAAGTAAAAAAACATTTATATATAAAGAAAAATACATATTTAGAAAACCAGAAAACTAGTTTCTATAAGACGCAAAAAGACATTCTAAGTCCGTCTTTACCAAACTAAATACGTGTAAATTTCCATTTGTACCTATTCGGTAGAGTCCGCCGACCGGTACGGGACCCCAAAAGTAATTTGCTAATTCGTCTGCGGTTATGGTGCTAACTCGTCTAAGAAGATTCCATCTAGTCATTTTAACGGTCGGGTGGATTTTAATCTCCATCCATACGCGTATAATTTCCGTATTTCTCTGTTTTCTTTATTTAATTCTTACGTGGTAAATCAAGTTAAAATGTCACAGTTGAATTATTTATTTTTTATTCTGCTTTAATTTTATTCTTAGCAACTTAGATTGGGTATAGTATAATAAAGTAAAAATCAAAATTTTAATTATTTTTTTGGATTGATCAAATTAATACAAAATCTTATTTTTGATTAACTGGTTATTTACATTTTGTCTGGGAAGGGTACAGTGACGGTCATTAAATCTTAGGCAAAATTTTGTCAAAATTTGACTTTTCTGCCAATTTTTGTAAATCGCTCTTTTTTACCTTGTTTTACTTTCAAATACTATAAATAAAGCAAAGGGTAAAAGAAAATATTTATATTTTTTATAAAAACTAACAAATTAATAAATTAATTAACAATTTAATAAATTTAAACAAACTTAAATATCCTTCCAAACAAAGAGTTTAGCCTTCCAGGCATCGTACGGACCGAAGCCCGGGCGTAGTCCGGATTTCCTCGTAATTCATTCTACGCCGCTAAAATTTTATCCTTAAGTTGGTTTACATTTTGCGGCCCAAACTCATTTTCCCTATTTATTTTTTTAACTAAAAAGCCCCAAACATTTTCCATAGCATTTAAATCCGGACTACGTGCGGGCCACGGTAAAACCCTGATACGCTGCTCTTCCATCCATTCATCGACTTGCCGGGCCGTATGAACGGGACACTTATCTTGCTGAAAGATAAAATTTCTGTCCGGAAATCGATCCAGTACAGAAGAAAGCATGATATTCTGTAGTAGATCTATATATACCTCCGCATTGAACCTTCTTTCAATAAAATAACATACACCTAGCCCTTGTGCACTCACCACCCTCAAACATTTACCGAAAATCGCCCACTACTTCTGTCCTTTTGGGTATATTTTTATCAAATCGTGTTCCTTGAGGCCTGTATACCTTAAGTATCCCATTGTAGCACGACTGAAACACTTTTCATCGATGAATAATATATTTTCCCAAAAAATCGGAGGTTACAAGTAAAATTGTAGAGCAAATCCGATGCGTTGTTCTTTAGTTGCATTTGTTAAAAACGGTTTTAAGGCTGCCGGGTGGCAGCGCAATTCGGATATTTGCCTTATTCTTCGCCGTGTCGTTCTAATCCGATGCTGCGAGATTTAAATGGTTGATTTCTCAAAACATTAACTAAATTATTGTCTTGTTCTTAATTCGATAGTTTGGGGCGACCACTTCCAGCTCTTCTCTCAAAGAAGTGTGTTTCCTGCCATTTTTTTACAAAATGAATAGCACTCTTTGGGACGTTAAGCTCTTCCGCCATATCCCTTTCTGGCCAACCTCTCTGCTCAATATAATGAATAATTAATACTTTTTGATCCAAAGTTAAGTTTGGCATTTTAAAAATATTTTTAGACACTGACAACGGACACCTGCTTCATTATCATGTTTTTCAACAGATATTTATATTCAGTAGAAGGTGGCATAAGCCTATTTTACGAAAGGGAAAAAGAATTGCCCAAAATTTAATGGCCGTTACTGTACATCCATTTTGCCCCTATGGACCAGCCACCATTTTTAAAATAGGGGTCAATAGGGCTGAGCAGGCTCATTTCACTATATCCCGGGACCTGGACCGAAGTGGTCTCATTTTCTAGATTTTAAGGCGAGTAATCCCAACAAAAACATACTAAATTATCTATTTTGTCTGGAAAAAGTCCCTTGAGTTCTTTAATGAATCACAGATTGTTGCTTTTGACCTTCCTACGGCCTTTATCTAAATCTTGCAAAATTTTATTAAAATATTATAATAAATAGTGGGTGTTTACCTTTCTTTGTCACTTAGTGCATTGTTTTACTTTCGCCACAAAATGAAGATAAAAAATAAACCAATTATATTTTTTCTTTTATCAAATACTACTTAAATTTTCGGCCCAATAGGTATGATCCGATTATATTCGAAGAATGCTGAAAATTGCCCAAAACGTCAAGCTATTAACTTGTTTTACGTTTTTATTATCACACATGGATGATTTTTAATGGAAATAATATATAAGAAAAACGAGATTGGCAAATAAAAATTATGGACGGAATATGCCTTCTTGGTTTTTCATTTTTATTATTTAAATTGACTTGAGGCAATTTGGGAAAAATACGCTTTCTATAAAGAAAAATATGCTTGGAGTCACTGAAGCAAGATAAATGAGAAACTTTTTTTATTAAATACATATTTTTTTCAGCGTTGTTGGCCCAGTTTTTAAATGTTTATTTTTTCCAAAAAATTAGCCAAGCACTTCAAAAACCTACTAAACAACTTCCTTGTAGCCTGTTGCGTTCGATTCCGTTTTAATTGTCCCGGTTATAGTGCTTTTACTAAAAAAAAGTTGTTTCAAGCACCCCATAGAGTAAATAACTTGTCTTCGCTTTTTATCTTTTATAGTCCGGTCAAATTAGACCAAAGATAAGAGTATAGGTACATAAATTTACATCAAGCTGAAAGTGGGTAAAATTGTTAAAACATATTTAGAAATAACATTTTAAAATTCCCCATCGTTCCGGTTCGTGAAAAAAAAATTGACTCGGTCAAAGGTCAAAAAAGAGAGTTTTTTTGCAATTTTCTTCAAAACGGTTTATCGTAAAATTACCTTAGTCAAAAATTGTAGATCATAAAATTATCTATAAAAAAGGTATCAATGATGTTTTTCCTAAAGGCCAACGTTCTTGAGATATAACGATTCAAGAAATTGTGAGCGTCATTGTATGCACACCTTTCCACGCCACCTCTAAGGTAGTGTACTTAGCGCGTTTTTTTAACGTGATGTTACCAGTAGGCCTATTTCACAGGTCTGTTGAATTTTATTTAATTGGAAACCATTGCATAATAACAGATATTCGCAAGGGTTGGAATTAATAAAAGCAATGGAAATTAAAAAGCAGTAGAAAAATGTATTCGTCCGATTCATAATCTTCAATAATTACTTCTTCTTGTTGTTCTTTTATTTCTTCTTCTTCTTCTTTTTCTTGATCTCCTTATTCTTCTTCATTCTGGGTGTAAGTGAATTGCGGCAATATCGATGTATCGCATGTCTGTTCGTCAGTATCAAACGAATCTTCTGCTGTTGGTGATTCAACATTAGAACCAGACCGGCCTTGACAATTCGTGCATGCCATAGAACAAAACAGTCCAATTTAGCACTGCATCTCTTTTTAGAGTTGCAGGAAATTGTATTTAGAAGTTTTTCAGGCGCAGTTGGGAGTAAAGTCTGAATTGGTTTTAATGTTGTTCAGATGTTGTCTCAAGGTTACACTAGCGTATAAACTAAGGGACTGGGTTTCATTTTACCTAATATTCTGGTTTACTTATGTATATTTTATATTTTAAATGTAACTTACACTCACCGATAGAAAAATATTTTTACCTATATTACAGCATTTACAGCTACAGAGAAGTATATACGTGACGTACTTATGCATTCAATGACGCTTACAACTTTTTGAATCGTTATATCTGAGGAACGGTGGCTTTTAAGGAAAAAAATTATTGATACCTTTTTTATAGATGATTTTATGATCTACAATTTTTGTTTAAAGTAATTTTACGATAAAAGTTACCGTTTTAAAAAAATCGCAAAAAAACAATTTTTTGACCTTTGACCTCGGGGTTAATTTTTTCCACGTACCGGAATGATGGGGAATTTTAAAATGTTATTTTAAATTATGTTTTAAAAAATTTTACTTACTTCACTTTGAAGCCCTTTAAAATTGTTAAATTAAATGTAAAACCGTTACTATAAAAACTGTTGATCAATTAACCTACTTGTCACTGTCTTTTATGGAAATATGAAAAAGGATGCCAGAAGAATTAACTGTAAGCATTTTTATAATACAGAATGTAGAAAATAAGCAAAACGGACGATTTAAAGTCTTTGGGACACTTCAAAAGAGTCGTAGAATGGTAAAATTATTTTACAATTCTATCCATTAAAAACTTAAAGAAAATACACACAAAAACCAAATAGCCTGTTTTTAGGGCGAAATTACTATGAGCGAATCTTTTTCAGGGGTTAAGATAAATTTATCAAAGCGTATCAGATTCACTGTATAATAATAAAAAATGGCGAACTTATATCTTTTTGTTTTGCGTTATTTATTACTTAAATTGTAATTTTTTTGCAATAACCAAATTCGTCATTCCCTATCGGCCAAATACAATTAATGCCCGCTCAGTCGTATTTAATTAATCCTGTTTGCAAGTTTATACTGCTAAAATCAATCGCCTTCAATGCATTTATAGTATCAGATTTCCAAGAGACGCAAACTGCAGTTTATGGCCGCTCAGTCGTCTTTAATTAATCCTGTTTTGCAAGTTTATACTGCTAAAATCAATCGCCTTCAATGCATTTACAGACAGATTTCCAAAAGAGGAACTGCAGTTTTGTCACTTTAAACCTGTTTGTTTGATTCGGTTTAAACCCAAACATAAGGAATAAAAAAAATGTAAGTTTATTTGTCCAGTAAAACGGTAGGGTTTAACACTCAAAATCCTGGAAACTTTTAAAACCGTCAAGAGGACCAGTGTTTCTAGAACCACAATATGTAAACTCACATAAGTATTCTTATTCGCCGTAAAAAAATAAGAAGGGTATGTCAAGAAATATTTGATTTTAAAAATCGCCCATCTTACTACTGACTGACTGACTAATTCTTAAAAATTATGGTTCACTTCCGAGGAATTAAAAAACTCGGGGAAATTTGGTATGTATATAGGTTATAGGACACAAGAAAGAAACATTTTAAAAAATAAATTTATACCTGAGTTTTTTTAGGTCAAAATTGTCTTAGAATTTACAAAGGACAGGATTTGATTCACAGAACAAAAAAAAATCGCTACCTTTTCCTATTAGACCCCGACCAGGCGCTATCTAAGGGACATTAAAATGAGCATTTTTTTTAGTCAAAACTCAGTTTAAAGATTAGGTTCTACCTACAGAGCAAGGTATATCGAGAAAAAAAAGCCAATTCTACGCTTGATCCTCCTATTAATCTTTCTCTCCTAACAGTTGCCCCTGTTTCTCATAAAACGTTCGATATGGATGGCATACCAGCAATCGTCTTAAAAAATGTGCTCCCGCCTCTTTCGAATCTCTTACGACACGGGCATTTTCCCGGAGAGTTGGTAGCTTTAACCTGTCCCAAAAAAGGATGCAAAACCCCTCCTTCTAACTATAGACATATATCTCTTCTTTTAGTTGTTTGCAAAGTAATAAAAAAATTCATTAATTCCCAAATCTTAAAGTATCTGGAAAAACACAAGATCTTACATGATAGACAGTAGGGATTCCGTCACAGAAGATCCACAGCTGATCTTCTGTCCTTTGTCTCACACAACTGGAAGAAGTCCCTTGAGTTTCTGTAATCCTTTGATCGATTCGAGTCTAATGGTATTTTACCATTATACTCGAAAACACGATTGTCAATTGTTTTTTGCATTCTTTAATCTTAAAGTACCTAAAAAATGCTACTAGTTTGTTGATTTAAACAATTTTGTATTTTACCTAATAACAGAGATACCAATGACGGGCACATAATTTGGATCACACTGTAGATTCAGTGTTCCTTAGATATTATCGGAGTTAAATTTCTTACATCTAGTTAAATTTTTGACTTCAAAAATAGTATACTATTTTATATGGAAGAAAAGTGATACTTTTCATAAGGCGCTTGGGTTTAGCAGGCGAACGGAGTGGGGCTGTTAAACCCTGCTGCTGTTTTGTCTTCAAACGTCGACAAATTAATCCAAAAACATCTCTTTTTAATAGTAATAATTATTAAATAAAAGTGGTTTCGCAAGGCGGCTTAGACTGGTGTCGGTGAATAGTTGCTACAGTAATGTCACATCAGTCAACAATGATTTTTTTTTATTGCGTCTTCGATCGCGTTTTAATTCTGTATTAATAAGCAGCTACCGAGTAAGTACATTTAATACTCAACTAAATAATAAATAAAAAATTTAGTTTTGATTTTAGTTTAATAAATATTGAGTTGTTGACTCTTGTTTTGTTGTTTGTATCTATGTTGCTCTGATTACACTTTTTCCTCCTCAGGCGGAAAAGTAAAAAGTAAAGCTCCGGCGGAGGAAAAATTAAATATAACTGACATCTACGAAATATTTACAACCATGAGCCAGTCCCGGACTTAAAAGGGCGATGAAAACAACAATACACAGATGATCCCAAAAACAACATTTAGATCGTTGATATGCGTCACCTGGTCAAAGACATGCGAAGGCAACTTTAGGCGAACCTTTTTAGAAAGTAACAGCTATGGTCCCCTTTCAAGGGGTGCACTGAGTCAAGAGACAAGTAGAAGGACTTTTGATAGGCCCCTGTAATTTAGGAAAACACTAACAAGAGATGGGTAAATACAACGGTCCCACAACATGTAGGCTTTGCGGGGAGGAAGAGAAAACAGGAGAGAAAAAAAAGAATGCATGACCATCTTGGTAAAACTTCATTAGACCTATACTAAAACTGACTTTACAATAAGAAAGGGCAGCATAATAAGTCAAGGCTGCAGTGCAAATATGGGTACACTGCTTAAACCAACCAAGCATATTACGAAAATATTGTAAACACTACTGCCATTTTTGTGTTTTCAAGAACGACCTACCTGAGAAATCGCATTCCAAAAAATTTAAATCAAGTCAAAGTTTTTCTCTGTAAATAGTAAATAAGATAGTAATGCTGTCCTAAATGCACTTTTACCAATTACTGAGCGCGAAAATGCCCGAAATAACTTGTTTATCATCCAAAGCACCTACAAACTTAACAAGTTTTACATCCTCACTTTAGAAAAGTAAACTAATTAGTCGTGAAGCTGCATCTCCAAGAGCGAACTAAGAGTTAAGTCTATTAGCGGTCTGGGATAATCAAAAGTTTAATGTGTACACCAAAATAAACTAATTTTAGTTACTCAAGTCTCGGATATAGATGTTAAACTCATAAAGTCGGCACACAAAATCCAATTATTTTATGGAAAGTATGTAATAACCCAAAACCAGTGCACACACAAAAAAAAATAAATGGTATAAGGATTGATTTAATCATATATTAAAAAAAAGATATATTAAAATGGAAATTACATCAGGTTTTGGTTCACTCTTTAGTATATGACACTTCTTATAATTTTTTTTATTCAGTAGTTTTAATTTATAAATAATTTTTGACTAAAAAATTTATATTTGTTTCACCTAAAGTAGTATTTGTTCAATAAAAACCAAAAACTGTCCTAAATTTGCACAACTTAGGTCTCAAAGCTTAATCTGGTCCTGTCCTCAGAATTTAAATAAAATCTAATTTAATTGTTTTGATAAAAATTTACTTTAAAATTTCTTTTTAAATTTGTAAAAAATATATAACGAAAAAATATTAAGTATGTCAAATAAATTTATTCTGCCGTAGTGGAACCAATCAATTTTTTTAATATATTATTATAAAAGGGGGTTTCAGATTACAGAAAACATGCTACACCAATTTACGATATTTCAGTAATTGTTATTTTAAAAATCCAATTTTTAAACTTTTATCAAGAAAATATTTATTTATAAATTAAAATCTCTGATTAGCTAATTCTCTATCAGTAAATCCTAAAGCACAGATTTTTAAGCATATTGGATTTTTTTAGTAAGTTTTTTTTTAATAAGAATACTTAAAAATGTAACCCCTACATATACAAGTTAAGGTCATCTAAAACATATTTTATAAATTTTAAGTTACATTTATGAATAAGATCAAAAACTTAAATAAAAAACACTTACCAAAGGACTACAATGTCATAATTTTGACAGTATCAGCAATAACATACCTGAAAAAAGAAATAATAAATATGAGTATTTATTATATAACACATTTCCATCGACAGATTTAATTACTATTGATTACACTGGTCAACATTTAATCTACGCGGGAACGCCAAAAGCGGCTAAGTGCTACTGGAATCCCGCATTTATTTACACTTTCGATCTATCGATACTCATGGGTTTTTCAGATTTCTCCTATGCTTTTTCTCCACTTGACCTTCAGATGACCTTGAACCTGACCTTATGAAGGTTAACTGACCTCAAAATGCGATTCGCCAACCTAACCCCGCAGTAGCACCTAACCGCTTCCAGCGTTCCCGCGTAGATCAAATGTTGACCTGTGTTATAAAACATTCCAGTTGCTACATACTTAATGAATTATAATAATAAATGGACCAGGGCATGGCTAATGACATGCATTACTTAAGGTTCGAACAAAACGTCAATCCAATGTCAAAAAAAATACGTCCCAAAAAAATAACCAATAAAGAGATCTGCCAAAAATGTAGCACCTGTCAAATTAGAACGACTCTTAAGAATTATGACATCATTATATCCAAGGTAGACCTACACATGACAGCTCTGACAGTTAATCCATTTATAAAAAATAATACATTTGCCAAAAATATGTCAAGTACCTTAAACAAATACATAACTTATTAACCGACTTCAAAAAAGGGAGGTTATCATTCGACACGTATATATGTAATAATATTGAAACTGCAAAATATTGAGACTGCAAAATAGTCACAAACTATGATAATCTAATAGGGCTTCCAATTATACAAACATACAAAATTTTATAGGTGTATGTATCTATGTTTTTTTTTATTGGCACATTTACTTACATATGGACTAATACATGAAAGTGAAATTGCATGGCTTATCGATACGAGCTGCCGGTATGATGTTATTGGGCAAACATCTCAAAACTTGGTCAAATGCTGGTGCATGTAAGAAAATAATAATGGCTAAAACCAAACTCTAAATTGTTACAAGAAACTCTTTAAATATTTACTACAAAACTATTACTATTTATTACAAAAAAATCCAATTTTTACTTTAAACTAAAAAATACGAAACAAAAAGGAAAAAATGATGGCTTTGCTGGAGCCGACCTTAAAAAATATGGTAGGCCCCTAATTTCTTCCGTATATACTTCAGATTACGTTTGGTTCTTATTTTTTTCTCTAGCTTTGCCTTTACAAGCTTAGTGTTTAAGCCACGAAATGGTTAATTCATTTTATATAAAAAAATGTTATTCCATAATTTCAATATTTTTTTTATGTCGATATGTTTTAAATTTTTTTATATAATATTAAATTTTGGTACTTTTATACATACAGGTTTTTTGACTCCGAGAAAAATGTATTACCATAGTTCCATGCCATTGTTACAATAAAGACCTCGCAACTGATTTTAATACCAACTCTGGCTTAAACTGAATGACAAAAATAACTCTGTAAATAGTAGTTGTTTATATACATCCATGTCAAAAAAAAAATTTACAATTTATTTTAATAGAAATTCGGTTAAATTTAGTTGGAAACACGAAGTTTCCCTGCCATGGTGGAAAAGACTGACACAAGTCCTAAATTTTAATATATATGTTGTACGCAATTGGCGAAAACGGCCAGTGCCCGAAATTTATACCCACAACGCGATGTGGATTGTACAAATTTTCCACATCGCGTTACCGATATATTTTATATACCCAAAACGCGTTGTGTGTAAATTTCGAAAATCCACGACGCGAAATCACGACAATCATCGAAGACACGCGACGGTTTTCGTGTTATGGATAATAATAAATACCCACAACCTGGAAATACATAACCTTACTTATTTTGATCGGTAGCAGTTGTCTATTTTGTTTATTTGTTTATCCTTTGTCGAAGTTTTAAGTGAAATTTCGATAAAAATGGATGAATCAATCGAAAATCTTAAAAATAATTCGAAGATGGTTTAAATAAACTTTATATAGAATCAAACATTAGGTCTACATTCCTCTTAGAAGGTGATTATAAGAAGATTAGTAGTGAAGTTAAAGAAGCACAAGAATTACGCAGATTGGGAAAACCACTTTCATCAAAACTTTATCGAAGGTTGAATCGATATGAATTGCTAAATATTGCAGAGGAGGAAAAGTTGATAGCCAGAAGATTCACTAACGAAGAAGCTATTAAACTTTATGTTCATCATATTCTACTTACATATTTTCATACCGTCTGGAACTTATAACATTTAATATGCTTAAAATTTTCAATCCAAATTTTTTTCAGTGTTTCTTGTTTTGCGGTTATTTATCACTTTAATAAGCTTCGTGTTTATTGCGATTTTGACGGTATAATTTTTCTTTACATTTATTATGTTAATTATTTTTATTTATTAATTCGTTTTCACTTGCAATTGGTGAATAACGTCTCTCGGAAGGTCGGCATCTTCTAAACCATTAACCTGTCTACTGCCAAACAGCCTCATAAGGGCTTCGGCCAATCCATCTATGAAAAGATCGGTTTTTCTGTGACTATTAATTTCAACCCTTCTGACCATTTTGTGTTATTATTATCGTTGACCCAGGTAATCAGCATATCGCGAACATTTTGATTAGCTCTCTCTACCGAGCCTTGGCTCTGTGAATGTCTTGGTCGGCCATAAACTATTTTAAGACCAGGCCAGAGAGTGGTAAGTTTTGTAATCACCGAGTTGACAAACTCACGGCCGTTGTCACTTTGCAAAATATATGGTGAACCCACAAGACAGAAAATATCAACCATGTGTTCAGCCACTTCGTGTGCGGTTTTGGTTTTCAGTGGTCTCAAAAATAAAAATTTTGTCAAATGATCTTGGTAGTTAAGAATAAAATTATATGGTTCATCTGCTCTGTTTACATGTCGATTAGGTCAACCTACAATATAATAATTACAATTAGGTTTTGCTTTTTAATGAATATTAAAGTGAATTGAAATTACCTGACATCTACAGTTCATGTTTTGAAAATAATAGGTTTCACAACTAAACCCTTCTTTGGAATATTTTTCTTCAACTGACTGACATTTACTAAGATACAAGTTTATAATGTTTCGAGTAATGTTTGTGTATTTTTTTAAATCATGCTCCATTTCTAAAAATAAAAAATTGGTCAAGTGTGAGTAGAACTCACATAATAAGGGTTTTAGTAAGAACATCTGCCAGCAAAAACGTTTCAACATTTAATAATATAAATAACAAGTAAACGAAAAAAAAATCTATTGCCCCTTGTGGGGATCGGAGATCAGAAGTCCGACGCTCTACCACCACATACCGGGCCATAGCTTTAATAACTTTACAAGCAGTATCGGTTGGATGTGTAGGATTTGTATTTTTTTGAAATTTTTAATTTTTCCAAAGACACGTTTTGTTGATAGTGTTAAATATTAAAAAAAATTACCTACCTTTTTCCCTTTTAGGCCCTGTATTAATATGGACTGCATGCACAATATCGAATAATTGTTCACGATGAACATAAAGTTTAATATCTTCTTCGTCAGTGAATCTTCTGGCTATCAACTTTTCCTCCTCTGCAATATTTAGCAATTCATATAGATTCAACCTTCGATAAAGTTTTGATGAAAGTGGCTTTCCCAATCTGCGTAATTCTTGTGCTTCTTTAACTTCACTAATAATCTTCTTATAATCACCTTCCTAGAGGAGTGAGTGTAGACCTAATGTTTGATTCTATATAAAGTTTATTTAAACCATATTCGAATTCTTTTTAAGATTTTCGATTGATTCATCCATTTTTTTCACTTAAAATTTCGACAAAGGATAAACAAATTAACAAAATAAACAACTGGCAAGGTTATGTATTTCCGGGTTGTGGGTATTTATTATTACCCATAACACGAAAACCGTCGCGTGTCTTCGATGATTGTCGTGATTTCGCGTCGTGGATTATCGAAATTTACACACAACGCGTTTTGGGTATATAAAATATATCCGTAACGCAATGTGGAAAATTTGTTAAGTCCACATCGCGTTGTGGGTATAAATTTCGGGCACTGGCCGTTTTCGCCAATTGCGTACAACATATGTTCCGTATTTATTTTAAAGATATAAATGTATATTTTCATCTGTAATTGCCTCTTTAATAAAAGTACCCGTATGATGTAGAATAAACAGTTTTAAACAGACAAGTCCTTCGTGCTGGTATTTTCCCAAGGAAACCCGTACACTAAAGCAATTTAAAATAGACAAAAGATGAAAATTTAAAATTTATTCAGCTCATAACGCGACTGTAATTAAACCAAACATTAGGGTAATTATTGAGCGCGGCAAAATAATGAGAAACATGAACATTTTATGCCAGACTTGATCTGGTTTTCATACGGACTCTGTTTTGATTAGAGAGTTTTCGCGACTCGCTACGCCAAACACTTAGGAAGGTGATGAAAGCAGTACTAATTTAACCTCCTTCGTTATAAAAATGCAATGAAAATATCAAAATCGTTTTTTTGGAACAAAATAGAACCTTATAAATGTTTGGTAAGTCTTCCTCGCCCAAATCCAAAATCAATTACCAAGGAATGGGCCTTGTCAAGAAAGACGATTTTTCACTTAAATGAGGGATCTCACTCTAAAACCAAGTTGGGTTTTAGTTTTGTAGTTAACTGCATCTTATAGGGGTAAAGACCCAGGTTTCTATGCAGAATTTACCAACTTGACGTCAAAGTAAAGTCATTTTCTTGCGCAAGGCCCGCGATGGGAAATGTTTACTGGTGATAGTCAAATTGTGGTTTTGGCTGATGCCGATATTTAGGTTAATCTTCCAAATAAATTTAAAAATGAGGACAAATGAAATATGATAGTTTGTTTTATGGCCGGGAAGAACCCAGAAGCAGCAAGCAATTTATACCACAACCATTATCCAGACAGAAGACAACCTTTAAATATATTTTTGGAAGATTGTGACGCAACCTAATTAATAGTGGCCAGCCTGAGAACAAAAGTTCAAAACAGTATACAACAAATAGGGACAGAGAGTTAGAGGAAAAAGTAGTTTTAGGAGCCGTTCAAAATAATCCTAAAACGTCAACACAAAATTTAAAAATATTTACAAGACTGGCAAGAACTAATGTTAGACGAACCACAAAGCCTCACAGGACCAGAAAAGTGCATCATCTTAAGATTTGGAGAGTTTGAACGCCGCATAGATTTTTGTCATTGGTTCCTGGAATAATGTAACCGTGTGCGCGATTTCCCATTGAATTATATTTGGACTGACGAAGCTTATATAAGCAGTGCCGGTACTTTTAATCGCTATAACTCGTATACTTGGGAGCAACAAAACCCTCATTCAGTAGTGGAGCTAAAAATTCAAGGAAGATTTGGGTTTAGTGTCTCGGCGGGTATTTTTCAGCAAAACAGGGCATCGCCTCACATCGCTGAAATTATTAGTAGTTTTTTAGCAGCTAACTTTGACAAAAACTGGATAGGTAACCAAGGTCTCACCTGTTGGCCAGCGCAGTCACCGGACCTAACGCCCATGGATTTTTATCTTTGGGGAAGACTAAAGACCTTATTTTTAAATTACCCATACATTCTAGACAAGAATTAAAAGCCACGGTTGTGCAAGGGTTTGCATCTCCTTGAGTTGATGAATTCTGCGGGAAATGTTAGGAAACGGTGCCGTCTGTGCATAAGAGAGGCCAGACCGGTCGACATTTCGAACACTTCTTGCAGCAAAATCTCTTGTCCTGGGCTAGTACTTTTAATTGTTGTTTTTATATTTAATTGGTTAATCTTATTCTAAATAGTATAAATTGTTAAAAAAATCTACATCATTCATTGTAAATATTGGTTTGTTTTAATTACCGCTAACGGCTATCAGAAAGCGTTTCTTCTCTGTATTATCGCCGCGCCGTCCAAACCCTACTTGTTCAAAGTGGGCGAACTTTTAAAAACTCCCTATTTCAAAGAGAACTCAAGCAAAATATCAAGTGTGCTCTATTTTTGGAAAGGTAATTTAGAGTTATTTTCAATTATTCAAAAATATGCAGGGTGTCCTATATAAAAATCGTTTTTCTTTTAATAACTATTAAAATATGAATTCTAAAAAAATATATTTAAACCATTAAATTCCACGTAAAAAGTTGCTTCGAATTTTTTTACAAAAACTCAAAATTTTCATAGCAAAAAAAAACAGCGATTTTTTAGAAATGCACATTTTTAAAAAAGACCCTGTAACTTAGAAACGGTAACAGATATCGATGTGCGGTTTTTACCATTATGTTATTGACGAAAATTGAGCTCCAGACACCGACACTCCTTTTCGTCTATTTCCTTTAAAAAGGGGGTTTCCCTTTAGTGTCCAATTTGGCATACCCTGTACATTTAGTGTGCAGATTAATGTATCTTACTTAAAATAATAAAACAAAACATATTTTTCAATTACTTTTATGTTAAAATCAGCATAAAAAGGGTAATGATAAATTTAACAATGGCATCTTGAAGTAGTTTACTGTTTAAAATAAAGAACTTCATTTTTATGTTTTCACTTTTAACGTTACTACGAACAAAGTTGAGCCAGGCAAACGCGATGCGAAACTTCTCTATGATTGACTCTATAAGCGGGCATTATTCTCTCTCTTTGTATATCTGGCGTATGTGGCGTATTTTAACAAACTCTGTACGCGGTGCGGTAGGGTAGTTTGATTAGGTTATATCGATCGCAAAACATTATTAGCATTTTTTTATAAGCATAAAGCAGATTTTACACCGAAAATAAAATGAATTAAAATGTCCCCACATTTTATGATCCTAGTCCTACACAAATAAATGTCTAACAAGCTTGGGGTTCCTTAACGACGACATAATATTTTTAAATCTGGTTTGACTGTTTTGTTTAGAATTAGAATGTATATTTACACAGGATAAAATAAATTCGATCCTCATTACTGGAAACGCAAACTGTAAGAGATTTAGCGAAGGATAAGTTGTGACAGAATTACGCATTTTAAAGCTTAGTTACTTACTGTGTGTTTTACAAATATTGAATTTTGTGTAAGATAAAAAAGAAAAATTATGCGTATTTAATTATTTTTTTACCGTATCTTTTATAAGAGAAAAAATCTTTTAAGACTTCCTAGAGCAGCTAAGGATGCTGCTATTTATATTTTAATTTAGTATTTCTTCTACGGACAATCATTCATATCGTATCACTTTTCCGATTGAGAATGGGGCTCATATTTATAGGAACTTTTATATTTATTTTAGGTATAGGATTGCGTTGTTTTCTCTTAAATTATCACCCGCATATTAAGGCGTGTTAATAAATCTTTAGCCTTTCATAAAAAAAATAACCCTTTTTTCAGGTTCCTTTTAATGCAACCGACTGATTGAAAGGTTTCTCCCGTATACATGTTTGTTAAAGAAAAAATCTTTCTTTTTCGCGAACACGCTTTTTACAACCTTAATAACTTTTTTATTCAAGGACAGGTTCCAAGTTTTTTTTCTTCAGGAAACATATTTTTGAATTTTAGGACAGCCCCCAAATATTGTATGAATTTTAAGTACTATCTTAGTTGCTTTTTTGAGATGTTTAACCTATTTGTTGCAGAATCTTCCTTTTAAATTTTTATAAAATAATAAAAATATCAATTTAAACAGTTTCCATGGTAGTAGATACTACTCCCTCTGTGGTAGCGCAAGAAATTTGGCACATCTTTCTGTAAACAACTAAAATTGGGGGCTTTCCCCGTAAAGTTCATTATAATTTGTGGTAAACTGTAAAAGATATTAAGCTGCAATATACAAACGAATGAAGTAAGGATGAAGATGATGGAATTATAGAGGTTCTGAAACACTGAATCAACGTTCTAAGGAGTTTTAAATCTTGAACAAAGCAACCTTGGAATAAATTAGGGTAAATTTAATTTAATACTAAAAAACAAAATTTAATAAAATTTGAGTGACAACGATAACAAGCTTTTGAAAATTATGGGCTTAAAACTGCTTATTACCCCCAGAAAAGTTGAGGTACTTTAAAATTTGTTAAACGGATTAAAATTAAGGCTTTCTGAAATCAAAAGTTTAAAGAGTTAAACATTTTGGTAAATTTACATTGACGGGGTTGAAGAATTTTTATGTTGTCGGTAATGAAGAGGGACACAAGACTTATTTAATAAACCCTATAATAATTAAATTAAAAAAAATCATCAGTCTCCTTCTTTTAAAAATGATCAAAAAATTGTTTTAAAACCAATGTTAATAAATCTATACAGTGTGATGCACATCTTTGTTCTAAAAATTTAGGTACAGGGGTTCAGTTCCCTAGATACGTATTATTTATATTTTGAAATGCAATAAACTAATATTGGGATCATGGTGTAATATTTATATTGTAAACAAACAAAAATTTTTATTATTATTATTTACGTTAGTTACAAATAACTTGACTTTATTAAGAAACCTAAGATTATATTATGTTTGATAACATTATAAACAGTTGTTTATTATACTAGTAAAATTAAAATAAGTCCTTATTTTACACTTTTTTATGATCCAAAACTGGGTTAGGAATTTTTTTTAGATATTTATTATTTACATACACAACATTACACTAAAATCATTATACCTAGTTAGTAATTATTATATTTATAACGCAATTTGAGTTTTTTGATATGGTCATACCCACGTATTCATAACATTTTTTTCATCGCAGTATTATTAATGTCATAGGCCTGACACTGACAACAGCAGATCTAGTATACAGGGATTTTGAATTGTAACAAAAGCAAACTTTAAAAAGTTATTAGGAACCCGTTTGTCCCGTGGGTCTGATGTTATTTTTGATTTGGTCTAAAAGTATTGTTAACTATACGTATTGTTTAATTACATAGAACGAAATTAAATTCAAAAAAGTAAACCCCGAACAAATTGATAAGGCCAAAACGGACATAAAACGCAACAAAAAGAAAGTAAGTATTTTATAAGGCGGTTTGGAATCGCTAAGGGCTTTGGGGAAAGCGCTTTAATGATGCAAAAGGAACAGGGTCTAATTTAAATTTTACAACTCCTGAAGGTGTCGTTTGGAAAAATAACATTTTCCAGGCATAACGCACTCGGAATGGTTGATGACCTTGTGAAAATGCGAATTTTCCACAGCTTTTTGTGGATTTTACTTTAAAGGGCCATTCCAGACGGCTTATAATTGTAAAAATGAAATTTAAAGGTAAAATTTCGGGCAAACAATATGTAGGGCAATTTGTGGTAAAAAAACTGTTTATTAAATTTTTTCTATCCTTGTCTGATATTTCCTTTAAAAATACTTCAATATTTACGTGTTTCTCCAATATTTATGAAGTCACACAGAAAAAAATGTACTGTGGATGTTAAGTAAAAAAATATTTTAGGACTGGTATTGATAAAGTTATTACGACTATCTTTGTGTTTATTTAGGTGAAAGATACTAATTGTTTTAAGAAATGTGATATCTTATTTAAAAAATGACACAAAACAAACCCACAGGTGAACAAATTCCTGTAATAATTCCTTATTAAGAAATGATCCGAATATCTATTTAACGCACTTTCCATCATCTGATCTTTTCCACAAAGACAAAGACTTAATCCACCTTAAAGTGTATTAATTCATATTTAAACCAAAAAAAACAGTCATAAATCTCCCAATAAGGACGGTAGCAAAAAACCCATAAAATATCCCAAGTAAACAATCCATAAAACCTTTCTTTGGCCGGGTTTTTCTGAGAATGTTTAATAACCATTCTTTATGTTTAATGAGTTAATCGAAACATTACCTGAATATAGGCATTTTTCTTAAACAAAGCAATTTTTCGCACTAAATTATTTTGTTAAAGGGTTATCAATAAGAGAAGATTTGTGTTTATAGATTTTTTAGTATTTGGAACAAATCAGTACTAATTATTTTAACCTGGGTTCATGCAATCAAAATATTGTCATCGTGGTATCATGCAATTAAAATATTGTCCCCACTTTCAAAACGTGACAATACTTGTTTCACCACCGCTCGATTGATCACACAATCTTCATTCTAACATTTTACGTACTTTTGCTGATACGCCACTGTTCGAAGTGATTTAATTAAGCACTTTAGAGGGTAAAATTCATTTTACAAGTGTTTGGCGTCGATTTAGCGACATTAACCGCCGCCCGCATCACCGCGATGCATTAGACGACCTCGGCATCGCGACGTAATGGTGAACAAGAAAATGCATATGATGGGGTCGGTAATTTAAGCGCTCGTGATGGAATATATTATAAAATGTTAAAATGCAACATGAAAAGCATGCAAATTTAATAAAACCGACAAGTATTTATTGCATAAGATATGATATAGAGCTTCGACTACTTAATACACAGTATATAGGTCAACCAAGTATTTGTTTTTGATAGAGCCAAAACTATAAAAAGCAACCAATATCTTATTAAGGTTTACTTGTAAAACGGCTTTATGTATGAAAGCCATGCATTTATTTCGGAATATCTCAAAAACGGTTCCTACGATATTTTTAAAAACTTTGCAATATAAATCAAAGTATTGGGAAATTTAAAAAAATAATAATAAAAAATAATTGACCGTTTTGTTTAAAAGATATTAATTTTTGAAAGTTTACTAGGTCTGTTTGTTATAGAGAAATAGTGTACTCTATTTGATTCTTTTTTTACGTAATCGCCCTTATAAAAGGTGTATTTTAGGACTGGGTGGGTCCAAAAAGTGTCAAATAGTGTAAAATATTACGAAATAACGAACATACCTCATATGTTGTGGGTACTGTCTCCTACAAAAATAATATTATTAAGCATTGAGAACTCCTAACTTTTGGTAAAGCGTATTCGATCTTATTTGGAACAGCGCTAACTTTGGGGTCCGTTTAAAATACCACATCACGAATTAAACTAGTCCTAGCCCTTTCAACAATTAATTTTTTTAAGAAGAGATGGGCGAGTTCGGCGCGAAAGGCATGGAAGAGACGAAGATAAAAGATGTCCAAATAGAAATCTCGGTTTGATTTGTGGACGAGCCAGGCTTTACTTACTAGCATCGTGTAAACGCGGCTTTTAAGCCGCGTTTACACGATATGAGGGACAATTGACAGAGGACAGCTTACTGATATAAAATTATTGGCTATTAAACACCTCTGGCCAATTGACGTGCCCTGCCCTCCAGTTCCTGAAATTCGACTGTCTCCAGGAAATAGACAAAAGGGCAATTAACTGGGCGCAGTGACGCCCCCACCACTCTATCACGGCAGTTGTCTTGACAATTGGCGCCGTGTGGCGTGGAAGGGGGAGTAAATATCTCGTTTTTGGGGCCCTTTTGCCTTTGGCAGTCAGAAAACAAGCTCAATAGTTGAAAAAAATCTCCCCCCCCCCAAAAAGCTTTTATTCCAATGATTCTCCATTCTTTACTCTTTATCAATTGCGATGAAGCTCCGTGACTCTTTTCAATACCCATTTCCTTGCCCATTCCCCCCTCTTTTTAACTCTTTTTTGAAATTTCCAAGTTTTAGCGATAAATTCCCGAAAAATCATCACAAAATTTTATTAAGGGAAAACAACAGACGATGAGGACCCGCCATTTTGCCCCAAACTGCTGGCAATAGTTTCGCCGTGTGAACAATTCCTTCAATTGGTGGCCTCAGACATTCCGCAGGGCCCAAAAAAAACCCCCAAAAAGGCCCTAAGGCACGTGTAAACCCAAGGCGATACTTTTCTACGACTGTCGCAGTGAACTCCCAAAATGTTTTTCAAAACAATTTAATAATTTTAGGCTATTTAACAAACAGGGAATAATAAAGGGCATAACTCGTATAATGATCGTTGCCATTTAAAGGGCCCCCTAGGCTCACGCTTTAAAAAGGGGGGGAAAAATAACCCCCAAAAATCTGTAAAACATTCCCTAAAAAAAAAATAAGCCAAGGATCTTAACCCTTAATATTTACTAAACAAAACAGATGACAAAAAGCATGGTTTAAAAAAATACAACAACTCCGGGGTATTCATCTGGCCAGAGATTCCCCTTATTTTGCCTAACGCCCACTTTGAAACTCAGTTAGTTTAGCGCCCCCTTTTTTTTTCCTTAAAAAATCAATAACATATTAAACGACACTTTTCTTCCCGAGAAGGCCTTAAAAACTTTAATTTAAAGTATAAGTATATAAAAAAAAGTATCTTTTTTTAAAATTAACAATAAACAACTTGGCAATAATAATTCAATTTACAATTTAAAAAAGGGGGGGTGAGCGGGGGGGGGAGGGCGACGAGTGCGTGGTATTCGGCTAAACGTCACGTCAGGGTGGAAAGTTCCAACCGTTTCTTTTTTAATGGGTCGGACTGGGGGGTTTTTTAAATTATAAAAATTAATAGGGGCTTAAATAAAGAAATTATTTCTTTGTTCATTTTTTTAATTAATTATTTTAAAAGTATATTTGGAATAAACTTTTAAAAAATGAATTATTTAATGTCCTTTGGGGAACTTGGGAAACACAAAAATTTAACATACCATTGAACAAATTTAGGACGCAACAACCCATTAATTAGAATGCAATGCACGATTTTTGTAAATAGAATTAACAAAAATTTTATAAACCCAATACCAAAAAATATAAAAGTGGTGCTGTTGGAAACACAGTTCTGTAGTATATTAAATTATTGTAAATAAATAAATAAATAAAATACCAATAACCGAATCTTCGAGTTCGGCACTATTCTGACTTAGTGACCTTAAAAAGAAACGAATCTCAAATAGGTTCGTTTTTTTTCGCAAACGATCGGCAAGTGGGTCAAAAAAATTTAAACCATTGAATACGAATTAATTTATTCAAATCGTATAATTTTTCTTTTAAACGAATCGTTCGCAACGACACCCTTTATCCGCCAAAACAGCCGGTCGCGAGCCGCGGCTTTTATTTGGGCACCCCCCCAAACACGGACCGACAATTCAAAATAAAGGCAAAATTTGTTGCGCCCCAAATTGAATGTATAATTGAACCCCTTTAATTTTAATTTTTTTTTTTTTATTTTTAAATTTAAAAAAAAATCCCCCGGGTTTGAAGGGTCAGCTTGGAAAAACCCCAACAATATATATTTTTTTTGTTTT